>WBMZ01005095.1:0-80190 GCA_013400975.1 Atrichornis clamosus
GAGCCGCTCCCGGCAGCTCTGCCCGGCCCGGCCCCTCCGCCAGCCCCGCCCGCAGCGGCTCCGGCGGGACCCCGAGACGCGGCCCCCTCGGGGTCCCGCAACACCCCCGCCGTCCCTCTCATCCCGCAGCACCTCTGGTATCCCACCGCACCCCCAGGCTCCTGCAGGCCTCCTGGGGTCCCGCAGCACCTCTGGGTCCCACTCATCTGACAGCATCTTTGGAATCGCATAGCCTTCCTGGAATATTGCTCATCCCACAGCATCCTTGTAGCCCAAAGCATCCCGGGGATCCCTCAGCATGTCACAGCATTCCTGGGTTGTCACAGCATCCCTGGGATCCCACAGCATCCTATGGTGGTTCTTACCTCCAGGTGTCTTCACACAACCGTGACCACCGCATAAAAGCATCCTGTCGGTAGCGAGGGCTCCGGCCGCACTGAGGTACCTGTTGAACAGGTTGTTCAGGAAAAAACACCACCTCCTGCTTACTGGTTGGACAGCCGGTGACAGGACATGGCTCAGAGAGATGCAGAACATCAGAGACACCTGCAGAACAGCAGGAATTCCCAAAGAGAGGGAAATAATCATAAACAAATAGGCACTAGTGTCCCTTTCCACCTGAGCCTTCCTGTGGTCATTCGAGCCCAGGAGGATGTGAAAAGGGTCAGGAGTTGCAGAATTTCAGTTACCCATTCCAGCAAAAATTAAGCTTTGAACGTTTACCTCTTTCGTTACAGCTGTGCCCTGTCTGAACATTCATATTAAATTTTAATTACTTAAAGACACACTGCAGTTATGTTAGAGCAGAAGTAACTCAAACAAGAGCCAGCTTAAACTGAGACTCAGTAAAGAGCCACCAGTTGGCTATTCCCAACTGGTACCGAGAGTTGTTTTAAAATCTCAAATACTGTATCTGTAAGAAAGATAAATCAATGTACTGAAGCCAGCAACTGTTAATCAGTGCTATTATAACAGTGATGTAAAACCTTCTGACCCAAAATAACAAATGACAGGTTTGGTATTACAGGACTGCAATGATGGCACTCCACAAGGGCTTGCAACCACAAAGCCAGGAATTCCTTGGTTAGTCCTTACTAAGGAACATCCAAACAAAGGCCACCGCCTGCACTCTTGAGAAAAGTGTTGGTGTAATCCAGGATGCATCCTGAGCTATTAGTCCAATAAAAGCAATATGAAAGATTTATAAAAAACTCATTTAGAAGCAAATGGAGTGTTTGCATACAGCTAAAATGCTCGTGCTGGGAAGTAACTTTACACTTGTGGTTTTCTCTTCTGCTTCTCTAGGGAGTAAAGGCTCACATGGTACCTCCTGTACTTGCTGGGCTGGCTGCACCTCTGTAGTGATAAATGGTGAATTTAACTGGTTTTAATCAAACTTGGACAAAGATCTCATATATACTGAGCTTCTTTAAGCTTCCTGACAAGAGGTAGTCAGGAATAGGAGAGAGGTCTGAGCAGTGCCCCTGCTAAAGGAAGATGTACAGTGGGAGCTCACTTTGTATGGACAAGGACAATCTCCAAATGCAAATCCATAATCGAGCAGACTCTACTGCTTTCGCTGCACACAGAGCTATTTGTTTAATGAAAATAAAAAAAATAGAGTTAAACAAATCTTTGTTCACACAAGCTGCAGTGGTAATCGTGGTTGCTCACACATTTTCCTGTCACTGCGTATTGTCTTTTACCAGTAACCTTTTTTCTTGTAGGGTTGCTGTTAGCTGTCCTACATATCCTGGAGATTTAGAGTGAGAGAATCTCCATAAACTTACTGGTCTTAAAAATCCTGTAAAATGCTAACAAAAGGCAAAATAAATACAGAGGAGGGATAATCAGATGGCAGAGATTTTCCATCATTCTCTTCTGTGACCTGTGCTGGCACATCCAGCTGTCCCGATCCATGTGGGGTGCCAGACAGGGAGCAGCTGCTCCTTGGTCACAGCAAAGCTGGTTCCTGAGAAAAGAGCTGTAACCTCTGTAAGATTTGTCTGGGCTACACTTGGTATGTACGTGTAGCACATGTAGCTCACGCAGTGCAATCCACCCAAGAAGAAACTAAAGTAAGCCTGAAGAAAGGGGGAAGTCTCTCTCCTGTCTGGGTGCTTGGCTTGTCTGTTCACCTGAAATGGCAATTCCCTGAACACACAGTTGTGCCAGCACTGGTACAGGTTATGGACAACTTGACTCCAGGGAGCAGTAACAGCTTGCTGAACTCCCCCTTCCCACAAGCTCCTTAAAAACAATATTTGGTTCAGTTATCATTTATTATTGCATTGAAATTATATTATTTGATTTACAAACACACAAAATGTTATTTATTACATTTTTACAAAGCTTTTAACAATAAAACTATTTTACATAAACATGATTTTCAGTCCTCTAATCACCTGTTACTTAAATATTTACTTTCCATATTTTTGTACTCTTTCCCAGGTCTCCATAATTCCTCAGACTAACAGAGAGTAGCTGTAGCAGTGGCTTCATCAGAGGTGTTGTTTAGTCACCCTTTTCTTCATTGGAGCTACTGCACTTGTTACAGCACTGCTGTCCTATGACAATTCCTCTTCTTTCAACTTCTCACCCTCCTGAAATTCCATTTTTAGAAAATGCTTCCCAGCATGATACAATCAATTAATGTAGATCCATTAGAACTATTCCTGCACCCATTCGTGGAGAACTCCTTTGATGTGACACTGTTGTTCTTGGAGAACATTTCCTGATGTGTCCCATGTTTTCACTTTTGTAGCTGGTTTTTGTCTGGTGGTTTTTTTCTTTCTTGATGAGGTCAGAGAGGTGTCATCATAGTGATAAGAATATCAAAGTCCAGAGTGGCTGAGGAATGTACTATGACCAGATCATTAATACTCAGAAACAAAATGAGGTTTTCTGGAACAGGTGGGTGGTTATTTGATTTTAGAAGAAAGAAAGAATGATCAAACTTAACAAAATGCCAAAAACAAACACCATTTTAAGGAATGTGTGATCTTGTTGGCAAGTAGGTCTTGTTTTTAGATAATTATCCACAGAATCAGCAAACGAGAATTTCTTTGGTTTGTAACCGAGCTGTTTTCGGGCCTTGTCTATTCGGAAAGTGTGAGTTACAGTAACATTCCACACCTAAAATCCAAAAGGACAGTTATGGAAGTGACTTTAACATCCAATTATCTAGAACTTGGATGAAAATATATCAACAGTGATATTACAATGGAAACAGGACAGAAAACAGAGTTGTAGTACAGACAATCCTGTCTGCATCCACAGGGTGGGTCACATACTTTATGAGAATTTTGGTCAGAAATATATAAACATTCCCTCTTTTTATATATTTACCTCATTCCTTGTCAAGAAAGGTGTAAAGCTAAAAACTGGCTTCAGTATCAGGTGCAGATATTCCATCACAGTGGCTGTGAAACAGAAAGTTACTCTTAATGAGACAGTTGGATAACAATAAACTGAGACAATGCTGACATTGCACATCCTGTAATTCCTACTGGTAGAAAGTACATGATGAGTTTATGAACAACCTTTAAACTTTATCTGGTATAATTAATACCAAATGGCACAAGTGATTATTATTAGTTAGAATAATGTTAAGTTGAATAATCCCTACAATTTGGGCCCTTGCATTTTATAAAACTTTAAAGGAATAAAAAAACCAAACAACCCACAATAATTAAGAATGGTTTGTGGCTTTTGTACCTGCTGTATGAACGAGGAGAACAGGAATATGTATCCAGGGTTTCCTGTAGCCTAATTTTTCGAACTAGAAAGGGTATAAAAGGAAAGAATAACAGAGAACTTGTAACAAATTGAGTGTCAATGAAGCATGAAAATGGAAAGAAAAAAGAATGTTGATAAAACTTGTATCTAAACTTTTTCCAGCTAGTCTTTGTATCCATACTGGTAGTAAGAAATGCAACTGAAACCCACTACTCATTCTTTGGTGCCCACCTCCCACCCTTCAACTGCAATAGGACAGTAAAGGGGACAGAGGGCTATTTCCAAGGGCAGGTGATCCAGGCTGGAACACTGAACTACAGTTAAATACAGGCCCATCGTTCTACTTCCATCTGCAGTAATTTTCTCTGTGTTGGCATTGCAGTATCAAAACTTTGGCATGCTCCTAGAATCCCAGCCCAATATTTCTGAAAATATAGATTCAATTATATGCATGATAAGATTCTGAATGGGCTTCCCTTCTGTGCTGCAGTTGATGCCAGGACAAGGAGATAAGCAATGGCTGTCAGACCCCTGCCAGATGCCAGTGGCAAAACTTGCCATGCACTGTGGGTTTGCTTCATGAAATGCTGCTGTTCTGCAGCAGGCTCTGTACCTCTCAGCTAAATCCTCTCAGAATAATAAGGCCAAACTCCACAGATACACGTATCCAAAACTTTCCTTAATGCCAGTGGAACTTTGGGATATGCAGGGAGAACAGGACTGAGTTTATCGTAAAGTAATTCAGTAATTAACGTGCACTGAATTCCATTGAGTTGCTCTGGTCTCTCGGTGATAGGGTTTGTGCCCAGGCACTGCTGGGAGCTGCAGGTGTGTGCAGTACGTACCAGGGGCACAATCCACTCAGAGAAGATGACATTTTCACCATCGTGGATGTAATAAGCCTGACCACTCTGGTAAAGAAGCAGAGAAAAACAGTTCAAAACACAGTGCACAGGATGGCATTTTCTGTCTCTCTCACACCTACAGAAGGCTGATTTTGTAACACGTCAGTATGCACAGAGTGAATGTACACAGAGCAAACTGCCTTCACTGTGGTCTCATACCCTGGGTAACCCCACAGTGGTATTAGAGCTCATCATTATTAGCTGTGGTGCAGTGTAGATCAGAGCTGGATTTCACCCTGTAACAGCCCAGCTGTTGGAGCATTGTGTTCTTCGTGTTGTGCAGGGCACAGAATTACCTTTGTGAGTGCAACAGAAGGGGCAGCACTGACAGCACAGACAAACACAGCTCTGAGGTCGAGTTCCAGCTGTGCTCTGGAGGAGGAGTCTGCCCAGCTGTGAGCACTAGGAACACCTGAGCACCCAAGAAAACCCCGGGACGTTGGGAATTACACCAATCTAAAACAGCTCCATAGCCTCCAAGCACTGAACTAGCACATGGAGAGATGTTCACCTGTGTCTATACCTGTTGTCTGTATGTTCCTACCAATGTAAAACCTTCAGGAACTGTGAATGCAGCAGCTGCTGCAACAATGTCAGTTCTGTAATGCTTCACAGCTCTCAGACTGCTGTTCAATTATGACCAGTAGTACAAAAAGAAAAACCTTTTAAAATTATCTATTAACTTTGTACATCTCTTTTTGGAATTTTCAGCCCCAAAAATTAAACTGTAATGCCTCAGAATAGTTGCTCTAAATTTCATGCATCAGAATCTGATTTCAGATCAGAATCTATTTTCAAGAGAATAACAGGATATATAGGTTTGTATGATGGTGAATATGTTAAGCTAGTTAAAAATACTGTTTTCCTCCAATAAATCAGGAAATCATATATTTTCAATTCAGACAAAAACATCCTCAAAATATTAGCTAAATGTATTTGCATTTGCACTGTCTGTATGCTTGTGGAGCCACACACCGTTTTAGAGAATTTAGCATATGACTTTTTGGAGACTGTTTGATCTCAAAACATCAAAAAGCTCAAGCTGCTGGGACACAATGATTATATTGTTTACTTACAGCTACATAACCCTTCTCAGAGGTGAGAGCCTCAGCAGCCAGTAAGTGAGCTTGTACCAGATTTCCTATGTGAACCCAGTTCATCTGAACTTTGTGATTCCCAAACTTGAAGTTAAAAAGTCTCCGCTGGATATTTATCTGTAGAAACAGAAAACATGATACAACAACGTTATTCCTTTATTAAGCAGCATAACATCGATTTTGTCTCAACCCAAATACTTGGAATTTGCCATATTTGTGTACAATTACAGCACAAGAAGAAACCCAACTAGTGGGTGGTTTTATAAATCACAGATTGTTGCACTGATAGGCAGTGGCAAAATATGGTGACTTTATGTTGTTTAGCAGAAATGAAAGTGCATATTTAAAAGACAATATTTCCATTAAATGCTCAGGGATGCAAACCTAGTTCTTTCACCATGGCATTTCAGCCTTGCATTGTTTTCTTTTCACTGTAAAGCCCAGCTTGATCCCGGCCCGCAGAGCTGGATTCCTGCTGTTTGTTACCCTGCACCACATCACCTGTCCCTGAGCTTTCACAACATTCCCGGAGGAAGGGTTAAGAACTGCAATCAAGGTACTTCCACTTGTGCTGTGCCCTTACAACTACTTGTGGTGTCCTCCAGAGCTGAGTACAAAACACGTACGGCTACTCGAGGCAGGTGCCGCTGCTCTTCGGGTCCGTAGATGCCCGGTGGGCGAAGCACACACGTGTGGAGCTTGTCCCCTCCTTGGACAGAGAACAAGAAGAGACTTTCAGACAGCTCTGATATCAACATGTGGCCGACACATATTGTCTGCATTTTACACTATCAAAATGAAGGCTCAGTCTGACCATTCTGTGTGATTCGGCTTCCTAGGAACGTGATTTCATTTCTGTGTAAAAGTGAATTCAGTAGCAGCCAAAGACCTGACCTTAGCAGCCTGAAAAACTACATCTCTTGGGAAAGTTTGAGCAGGAACAGGGCAAATCAAACTTTTCTCCTGCTTGACTGACTTTTGCTCTTTATTACAGAGGTAAGTTTACAACTTATATTCGTGCACTGTAGACACGTGCAATACTGGGGGCAGATCATTCAATTTCCTGTATTCAAACACCTTGCTTGCTTGCAGCTGCACCACAAAGGAACAGAAGAGGTCTCCTAAACAGAGGCTTTCAACTGAGTTTGAATATTTTAAATCAAAATGAATACTCTAAGTTTGACATGTGAATCAGTAAGCAGACTCCTCTGACTCCTGAGAATAGGCACAGTGACACCTTTTATATGGCCAAGATTAACAGGTGGTAGGCATTTGCTCAGTAGTTAATCATGGATGCTAAAATTGAATCCCCACCTAACTTAAGTTTTCCAACTTTTCTGTTATGAGAAATCAGTAGGAATAGCAAAATATGTATCTAAAAGCAGAGATAAATATTTCCCTTGCCATGTACAGATGGACTTTTAGCCACAATTATTCATGTAGGTGCAACTTTAGAAGTCAACATGCCCCTGATATTGCCAATCCGTTTAAGAAACTGGGATATTCTTCCCCAGACACCTGTGAGCCTTTGGGATTACAAGAATGACCCGTTGGACAGTGCTTACAGAGTGGTATTATCAGAAAAGCTCAAAGTGTTCAACTGAGAGGGGAATGAAAGCCCAAATCCTGTATCTGTTGTAATATGGGTAAACTTCTAAGATGATTCAAAGAAGTAAGGTTAACTTTTCTGAATTTTCCCATCTGTTGTTTGCATATAATCTCTGGGTATCTGTTTGGGTGTACACGTAAAAGTAATTACCCACCAAAGAGAGGAGTAGAAACAAACCTTATTTAAGTTAAAGCATACTATTGATAAATGAGCAACCAGAGAAAGGAATGCCCATCAGCACTCCTAGTGATAGGAAAACCCCAAATGCTTTAAATGTACCTTTGAGTAAAGTTCCATTAGCAGCAAGAACCATTTGGTCTGCAATTGCCTTGGTTCTAGAATAATGATTAAATTGCTATAAAGAAAGGCAGAATACAATAATTTAAATCACATTATTGAATTTGTAGAGGCAAATTTACTCTTTGTAACCGATAGCATTTCAATCTAGCCAGCTCATAGATATCAGCTGTGCAAAACAAAACTAGAAATAATAAGATTTAGCAAATATATAGCTCGGTTATGACAAAAAACAGATTTACACTTTAGTGGCAGAAGTTTAGCTTCAGAGTGAATTTAAGTCATTCAGTATGTACTTAACTCACTTTTTGTGGTGGATGTACTGAAAAAGATACTATCAATCCAAATGTTCTGGTGGGACAGATATTTTTTCAAAGCCAAATTAGCCATTTTGAATTGAAAAAAAGGGATTTTTTAAACAATAAGCTAAATCTGAAACTAAAAATTCAGACTTTCCAAACAATGTTTCCATTTCTTATTGAAGGTATTTGGGAAGTTATAAATAATTCTCTTCCAAATAGTATCTTCTACTGTTAACTTTAAAAATTGCACCCAGGGGTATTTAAACAATAGGATTCTGGACAGAGTCAGCACATGCTGGTTTAGTGATTACCTTTCTCCATGGAGCTACTTATCTGTTGAATCCTGTATTGCCATGCTTTATATTGGAAAACAGACCTAAAAATCCCACCATGGAAAATTTTTTCTATTCTCAGGTGGTTTAATCCATGTTCTCCTATCCCTCCATGCTCTCACAAGAGTCTTCACACAATCTACCCTTTGGAGCACAGTAAATTTCACACACCACGTGAACAAAGTACCTTTTCCAGAGGAAAATACGGCACAGTTTCTTCATCTCCTTCTTCAATAGGATTCCCTCCAAACACCACATTCACTGTACTGGTATATATCAGTCTAGGGATATTTCTTTGTTTGCAGACTATAATGATATACAAAACAAATGATTTCAAAACAAAAGTAAAGAAGGAGAAATAACTGAACAGGCAGATTTTCTTTTTGAAAACAATTGCAGAAAAAAAAGTAATATTTTAATTTTAACATTACCTTATCATTTAATATAATCTTTCATTCAGCTGGAATTTTTCATCCCAAATATCTGCTGTACAAGTATCACCTATCATGGTACCTGTAACTATCATTTCACTGGAGCGCAGTCATCAACTGCATACAGGAATTATCTTGGGGGGGGGGAAATTCCTCCTTCAGAAACCTTTCTTAAAGCATGTTCACTTTACATATTGAATAAAAAGAGGATGAGTAAGAACCTTGGTTGGGACACAGCCCTGCCAGCTCCCTGTCCTGTCCCTGGGGCAGTGCTGCGGGGAGCAGTCACCGGCTTTGTTCCCAGTTCCATGAGCTGCCTCCTGCACCCCAGTTTGGTGGGTGCCTGTGCAGGAACATAAAGTCACACCAGAACATGGCCCAGCTTTCCCCAGCTGCCACAAAACTGCCTTTGTCACAGTCTGTTCATAAGTGACAGATGACGTGTGAGCAGAAAAGCATACCCTGCTAGTGTCTAATCAGTAGTGCTTTAAATACAAAGGAAATGAATGTTATTTACAAAACAAAGCCTTAATTATGGATTCCAGTCTTGTGTTAAGATATTATAGCTAAATTCTGCTGCATATATGTCATATGCAAACCTGAATAATGTAAATTTCCTTTTCATTTAACAATATTTCTAAAGTTGAAGTGAATTAATATTCAAAGAGAGGAAATTTTAGAATCTGTAGAACAGTCTGTCCAGCTGGCTCATTGGCTCATTTTGAAAACAATGAATGTTAATTATTGTGTTGTAAATATTTGGGGCAAAATACAATAATAAGGTATATTATTAAAATATAGAGGAACAGGTTCATGCTCCTCCCAGACTCTTGCTTTGCTGCAAGCCGATGGAAATTTGACATGACATGTTTCTGTGGGTTTGGATGTTAGGGTAGGAAGAAGGGAATGTGTAGCAACTCCTTCCCTCTATTTTACTTGCCTACTATTCCATTTCTGCATTTTTTCAGTAATAACTGAAGCACTGAAGCACACAGGCAGCATGAAAATTAGTATTTATCAGTATATAATAAAAAGGGATCACAGATGAGCAGAAAGGATGGAAAGTTTTCTATATTAATGTGCTAAAACAATAGCTAAATATCCTTACACGTCTGCGGTGCTTGTTACCAAATGTCTACAACACAACAAACACTACAACATCTCTCATGTTATTTCTATGAGGAAAGAGGATAACACTTCCACATTACATAGAGTAAAGGGCAAAAATAACCAGTAGATGGAGGAGAGTTTTACTTGGACTGCCAAGGAATGAAGTCCAGGTTGAAAATCTGTCCCCATTTCAAACCAGTGGCAAATCCACTAGCTTTAATGGGACCTGCACACCTAGGTTTACATCATACTCTGACAGGGGAGAGAAGAGTCTCATTTTACTGCCTGATCTTCACAGGAAACCTCCAGTTAGAAAGTTTTTTATTTAATGGTTTGGATCAGATGCAAAGAAAGAAAATCTAGGTACTTACCATCAATTATTATTTTTGTGCCTCCAACATTTATGGATTCAATTTGATCTTTCTTTTGAAGCTAGAAATAGAGTTTGCACAAGATTTAATTAATCAAACAAGTCACATTCACAATATGATTGTTATAATTGCCAGACCTAGAATAGCTGAGGACTGAATAGTTACAGTTCTGTCTGTCTGACAGTGATTTCTGGCAGTTCTTATTTTTATTGTACTGTTCATGCTTTGAGTAAAGAAAGTTGAAAACTGAAAAATAAAATGCAACTAAAAGGAAAAAATAATGCTCCAATATTTTGTCACATCCCAGATAATCCATGACAGAGAAATAAGGATTGCAGGTAGGGATTATGCTCCCTGAAAGCTTTCACAAATTCTTGTTCCAGTGGCAATCTGTCCTGTTCCTAGAAATAAATTAGGAGTTTCGTAACTTTTATGATAACAACCTTGTGAATATCAATGTTATTCAGCAAAACGTATTGACTGAGGTCTGTTTCCTCATGACTGAGGTCACAAGAAGAAAATGCATCAATATCAGTTCTAGAGCTATGCTGTCACATTCCTTCAGATTAGAGAAAAAGGATATGCCTTCTTATCCAAGATCTTAAAACTATGATCTAATTTTTCTAGAATATTTTGTAGTACATTACTTTCATGCTTTGACTTTATTATTTAAGGAATACCTTCTTTGTTGCCCGTATGGATGACTTGACCTTTATTACTAACTTCTGTCTGACATAAATATAATAGAATTACATTCTTTGTTACATGCAGACAGTTTTTTCTTTCTCAAAAATAACCAAAGAAAACTTTAGGAAAATGGTACTTGCTTGTTCTAATCCTGACATTCCACATGCAGCTACATGGAAAACACAGTCAACCCCTTCACATGCTTTGAACACTGCTTCATAATCCCTCACATCACCCTGTAAAATGAGAAAAGAATTAATTTTTGACAGGCAGAGCTCCTTACATTCTCTACAGAGTTATATTAACTATGGCTAGTAAAGAAAATCTGAAGATATTCTGGTCTATTTTTCACAGTACTTAACAACAATTAAATAAAACATTATAAATAGGGAGAAAAATCAATGACTAAGAATTTTGTCAGTGTTTTGTTGCAAAACCAACATGACTCTTGTTGGCTTCAATTATAATGCGTATTTTCACACTTAGTCCTGCAGCCTCTAGGCTGGCAAAACTTGTTTGACTTGAATGGGAGCAGCAAGAGCTCAAGGAATGGAGGATCAAGCCCCAGGGACAATAAATCACAGCAGGAAGGGTTCAGCTGTTTGCCATGGAATCACCAAATAAGAGAACCCTGCTTCTGTTGGCACCTTGGGATCTGCTCTGTGCTGTCTTCACAAATGTCTCTTTGTCCATCTAAGGCTTATTTTAGGGGCACTGTATGATAACTCTACAGTTTTGTACAAGAGGAAAAAACAGTACACTGAACATGTATTTAATATTTTATTTAGTGTATATTAGTGTATTATAATCACATTTATGGAATTCCATAAATCACTGAACCCACACTATCAAATGTTATGCTGGGGTTAGAATATTACATTGCATTTTTGTATACCAGCTAATAGTATATTAATAGTACTCCCCATACATACAGACGTCAATAAAAATATAGTACCTTTATCTTCAGAATTTTGATATTTCAAAATATTAGATATTATTTAATTTAATGTTATGAGCTTGATAGAATAACCCCAAAAGAAACAGCTGAAGGTAATATTAAGAGCTAATCTAATCAGTCTTTAACTCTCAACATTTTTCTTCTGAGGTTGCCGAGTATATCACAAATACAGCTGACTTACACTTCTACCCTCAATCCAATGCTAGAGTATAAACCAGTATAAACAATATTAGCCATCTCCAAATCCCTGCTCAAGGCTCAGACCTCTGAAGTCACTTATTGCTTTATTTACTAGGACTCCACAGTTCCATTTTCCAGGTAACTCACCTCCACTTTGTAATATTTATTCCTTTTCAATTGAATTATAAAAAGGCCTGTTCTAGAAGATAATTTGTGAGATCTTGAGTCTCCTTTAGAAGATGTAGATTGCCATCAGTCCACCACCTTAAATCAAATCATGAGGGTTCATAGCACTAACAGATCAGGCTTCTTGTTTTTTGAATGGTTCCTCAATAATACTTTATCCCTCTTCCATATTTTGTAAAAGTTGTTGATAAAACTGAACTTAAGAACAGTCTCAGGATCTGCTTAGCTTGGCATTCTGCTCACTCCAGAATCATCCATCCCCCTCTGCCTCCCTTCCACCTGCCCCAGAGGGTGATGCAGTCCAAAGGAGAAAATCTGACATCACCTCGACAGCCCCCAGGACAAAGATCCTGTGATCCTTGGCAGATTTGCCATCAATTTCCAAGTTTTAGAAAGGGTGTCAAATGTTCATACAGTAAATGCACAGAGAAGATCAGCTGAGCAACACCCTGGGTTTAGCCAGAACTTGTGTGAGATGACAGGAGCACCCAGGAAGTGCCCCCAGAGCCCAAACCCGGAGCAGCTGTGAGGGGTTGGTGCTCCCCACACCAGGGAGTACTGGGGGATGCTGTCCTCCACAGTTGCAGTGAGCTGTCAAATGTTTGAGGCTTCTTGTGTTCCGCCTTTTTTTCAGATACAATAAATTCCTTGAATTGTTCAGAATCAAAAAGAATCAGTGCTCATAAACGGGTGCCCTGGGAAGAGCATAAACATGGCAAGCAAATGTGACATTTGCCCCCAGAATGTTCTTCTAGTCCCAAAGTATTTTCATTCAGAAGATTTCTTGAGCCTAATTTAGCTTATCCATTTAGTAATCTCAAATGGAAGTAAATTTTTGTTGAGGCTTTGTACATGCCACGTACCCACTGCACAAAAAGCAACATCATTTATTTTGTACTGAACTGACTCCTCACTTCACCTGGTGGCCCTTCCTTCTTGTACTGGGAGGACAGTGAACAGACAATCCCTGTCCATCTCAGTGCCACTCACAGCCTGTAGAGCTCTCCTGTCCCAAGTCACCTCTTTCCCAGACGGGAAATCCTACATTCCTCAATCATTCTCTGACTTCATGACAGCAGTCATTCTGCACTTATGATCACTTTTATTGACCTGCCTTTGCTCTCACCTTTTAACTTGAAATAATTCCCCAGAGCAGTGAACTCTGTCACTTCATTGCTCACTGTTTCCCAGGGGCGTTGAATGGCACCTCCCAGTGTCACTGGTGACACCAAGACCACTGGGATCCTCTTTGCCATCCCTTAATCAGTTACCTATGCATGCAAGGACCTTTCACCATGGCTTCTTACTGTCCTGAAAGGCTTTGCAGTAAATGTTTTAATCAAAGATCCTTAAGAGGAAGCCTTGATAATGGGCATTAGATAAGTGATTTCAACATACCTTGAAAAAATCTGCTCCGTTTGGAATGTCCCATTTAGGTTTCTGTACATCGAACAGAACAACAGCAATTCCTGACCTAACGAGGGCACATCCCAGATTGTATCCCAGGTAGCCTCCGCCTCCTGTCACCATTGTCCTGGTGCTCCTGTTAGCCAGCAGCCCAGCAGTCTCTGTCACTTGGCTCTCACAGGGTTGGCTGCTGTGGAGCTCTTCCGTGGATCCCTCTGGCATCACGACTGCAACAGAGAAGGTTTCTTGAAAACTCCTGCACAGTGCTCTGAGATCTGGGTAATTTCACCAACTTTCACATTGCAATGCTCCTTTTGTGACCTATTGTCTTAACATAAATTACATGTCTTAAAATCTATAAATTAATAATTTTGGTGATGGGATATGTACAATGAGTAATTAATCTGAACATTTTTATATTCCAAGATTTAGTCTTTTCCTCATAGCCCTAAATTTCATATTATATAGAAATTACAGGATTTTAGAGCCATTAAAATTACCTAACCTTAACAGCTATGATTACATTTTTGAATGCTCGGTTTAATCAACCATTTTATCCTTGAAAACTCACTAACTTCTGATATATTAATGCCAAATAGATGTTATTCTACTAGTCAGTAAAATAAACCAATACATTAGATAAGGAATAAAAGGAAAAATTCTATCTACTTTTAAAATCCACTTTATTTCACATTTGGGTCACCGTTCTTCAGCAGTGATAAAAATTTGTTACCATTTTAAGCTTTTCTAGTTATACATTAAATACATTTCGTTTTCTGTCCAGTTCTCACTAACTTTTGTCTATATTGTTTTCAATAGCCCATTCATATACAGCTAAACTGACGAGGTAGAAGAGAGAAGCCATCTGCCCTGTGGGGGTTCATCTACCTGGGAAAACTGATTAGAGTATCATTCTATAAGAACAATTCCATGGGAGTTACCCATCTGTACACCCTATTCTGTTTGCAGATTAGTTTATTCCACATTAATCACTTCTCTTTAGAAATTCACTCATATTCTGTACCTAAAATGACTGGTATTCCAGACCACAATATAGTCCAAGAAATTAGTCCATTTAATTTTCCCACACAGAGAGCACCTGTCGTCCTGATTCCATGCTTGGCCTTTGCACATTAGGATCGAGGCTCTTTTATCCCCAAATAGAAATCCAGAAGAAATTAATCTGAAAATCAGTCATGTCACTGTAAAGTGGGAGCCAAAATGGGTGCCTGCAGTCTAATAAGGGAATATGGACCCAATCCCTGCAGATTATTATGGTTTTCTTATAGTTGGAGAGGGTCCTCAGAGCAGCATCCCCACACATGAGAGTAAGCTCCTGCTCTCCCCTGGGCATAGGCAGGTAGGTACAGTTTGCTCTCAGCCTTTTACACCAGAGGTCAGGAAGAAACTGGGCATGACTGGCAGCTCCATCCCTTTCAGGGTGACAAAACAATTCTAGAAAAGCAGCAGAAAATGCAGCCACAGTGCACAAAACTATGGACTATTTTTGCCATCACTTAGTTAGTATTTTGTAGTTTTGTTTGTGATATTTTTCTTATTTTATACGTTGGTTTTTATATTTCACACACAGGAAGTAGTCATATTCTCCATGCTGTTTTATGGTTTTAAATACCAATGTCAGTTCACTCAACTGAGTGTACTGAGTCATATAACAGTTTAAAACACAAGCTCCTTATGTTGTCCTTATGTTATCCTGACATTTCTAAAATGAAAAATAACCCATGTTTCCAAACAAAATTTAAATTAGAATTAATATAATAAAACTAAAACAAATATGCTGTCCTGTTCAAGCAAGAAAATATAAATTTGCATCTCTAGATTATGCTACACAGGAGTCTTAAGCCATACGAAATTCTTTTGCTTTGTCTTCTGAGAAAAAGCATCTTTTTATACCCTGTAAGAACTAAGGTCAAGCTTATTACATATACCACAAAAAGACATTTGAAAAATGGTATATATTTGTATACTTGTCATTAATACCTCCTTAGAGTTTAAGTAAGCTGGAAGTTGCATAAAATAAAGATTTTTTTTTTCTAGAAATCTTTTTGTTAAAAAGCACTAAAAGCATTAATATATGAATCTGCTTCATGAAATTAGAAAATTGTTTTCAAATTTTGGGCATAAGCAATTTTCTTTATGAAAATGTTTATTTTCAGAAGCAGTGATTTTTTTTCTCTGAATTTATAGAAGCTATTGTAATTCATTAATGTATTCTGCATGATGAGCATAGTTACATCTGATGCAGCACATGCAGTGTGAGTTGCTCTTAGCTCCCCTAGTGCCATTTCAAATGTTAGAAGTGTTCTAATTACTTCCCATAAAAAGTTAGAGTAAAACATTTCAGGTTTTCAAAAGTAGCTAAAGAAGTAGTAGTAGTAGTACCCTTGGTAGAATCCTGGATGCCGGCGTTGTCCCAGTCCTTCCTGTCCAAGTCAGGTGGGGAGATGTCTCTTGGCTGGACAATTGGTAACTCAGGGGCATCAGGTACTGTCAGGCAGACAGAGAAGTTCACGTGTGCTCAGGCCTTTTGCTCTTCCTGCTCCTTTGTAGTTGGTGGTTGGGCTGGGAGCCAGAAAAGGGCAGGGCTTAATTTGTGCATAATGTATGTTCCTTTTCAGGAAAAAAAATTACTCTCCACATCAGACTATTCTGAACAGGATGGTACCTCTCACTTATCTGGTAAAAGTGTAAGACACTAGACAACACAAATATACTTTTGGTACCGTCATTCTGTAGATGAACTGTACTAGAGAAGAAACAAAAATCCTGCTTGGCAGTGGTACTCAGCACTGCCATCCTGATGTTTCCATCTTCATCCCCAACCCAATTTTGTATTTGCAGAGAGGCTTAACTGTAGGCACAAGGGTTGTTCTCTGACTTCCACAATGAATGAAGGTAATAAACTAACTTGTACACAACAGAACAGAAAAAGGTGATCTACTGTTAAATCATGCATTTAAAATGAAAGATGAATTAATTAAATGATTAATCATTAGACATTTTCAGTCCTAAGATTTTAAGGCACTTTTAAAACACATATCCTTTTGCAAATTAAACAATGAGAAATCGAAGCCAACATTTTTAAGTGGGTGTGTCTGAAATTAAGTCTCAAAGCAGTAGTTAAGATGCTAATGAAACACTCCCACATCTAAATATAAATGACTAAACTTTTCACTGTTTGCATGTCAGAAATATCTCAAGTTCATCAGTAATCTTGCAAATTAGATGTAATTTAATGTTCATGTGCTGACAAGAAGTCAAACTGACACCTTGGCAAATATATTTTAGCATAACATGTATGTTCTTAAGTCCCTATAGTCAGCATTAGAACCAGAATCTTTGAACCTATCAAATTAATCTGCACTTCTTGGATTGCTGGATGAGTGACAAGCCCAGCTCAGAGTAAAACCCCCAAGAACACCAAACTCTCTGTTTTTAGCTGTTCACAGCACTGATAGCTTTATACCATTTAATGCAAGAAATAAAGTGCCCATTCTATCCCTGAACTATTCCAGAATGCCTTCACAAGTCAAAGCAGCTGGTCAGCTCATTCATAGGATATCAATCCTTCACTCTTCAGTGAAATTTAACAAAGAATATTTAACTTGGCCAGAAGGGGACACCTCAGAGGAGTTTTCGGAATGGGTATTTTGTACCTCTCCTGCTACACTTATTGTTTTATCTTTAGTAAAGAGGAGTGGCCATATTTTATTTAATGGATCCTGCTAAATATTTTTGAAAGAAACAGAAGCTAAAGTTGCATGGAGAAAAGCTGCTGCATTAAGTTTTGAGCTTGCTTTTTGTCTTGAATCATGACCCTATACTGCCTTTTCCTACTTTTTCTCCTGTGACCAGTCACAGTTCATGTAGGTACATAGGCACAAACAAAACATGCAGTACCTGTAGCAGATGAGTGTATAAAATACAACAGGAAGGTGTCAGGGAGTTTGTCCATATATTTATACAGAAAAGGTCCACATTTCTGAAATGTGTTGGTTTATCAAAACGTTACTCACATCCAGACTGTAAAGCAATGTTGAAATGTAATTGCATTGTGTCATAGAGGAGCCCAGTAAGCTTACACAAGTTCATTTCAAATCATGTGCTGATAGAGCCAAGTCTGAATTGAGTAAGGAGGATTTGGCATAAGACAGACAAGGCAGTCTCTGTCTCCAGCACACAGAGCCTTGTCCCTGTGCTAGTTCTGGGCAGTGCTGGTACTGGGCCCCAGAGGGGTTTCAGACCACAGCCCAGAAGACAGATGTGTGAGACCAGGTCTGTGTCCCTTCCACTCAGCGGGTCCTGTGAACTTCACAGCTCTGCACTCCCAGGCCACAGAACAGGAGCTGTGCTCCAGCTGTGAGGCAACAGGAACCTCAACAGGGGTTTTCAGTTGTGTGGAAGATCCTGTGCAGAGAGGAACCTTTAACAAAGGCATAAGCAAAGCATGAAGAACTCAACAGACGGCTGAGTTAAGGTGACAGCCGGGTATTTGATGTGAGTCATAGGCAGGATGGGATGTTCTGGAGTGCCCAAGGGCAAAAGAATAGCAGAAAAGCTTAAGAACCAAAGCTACCTCTTAAAGCTATTCAAGGACAGGATTTTGCTGAAATACCTGCAGCATAAAAATCCCCGCTCTTCATTTGACATATTAGAAATGTCTGTATCTGATCCCTGATCAGCAGTTGTCCAAGCTTGCCACACATTTCAGCACCTCCTTGTGCACTTGTTCACATCCCAGTGCCCTGTCCTGGCAACTGCCACAGTCTGTGAGCTCAGAGTGGTGAGACTTGTTTGGACAGGGTACCAAACCACTGATCCCCTCTGCAACCCCAGAGAAGTCTGGGCTGATCTGTTGTAGGGTGGAAGTACTTTTGACTAAAGGTATTTACCTCTTTGTGACTACAAAAATAACCACCCTCGTAACAAGGACTGAGTCTAAAAAAACAGAGCTGAGAGGAGGGAAGTGTCAACAGTCAGGTAATCACACTTTGAGAGAAGACAGAAAATGTTAAAAAGCATTTAAATCAGGTCTTGCAATGTTAATGGAAAAGAGGAAAAGAATAGAACTCTAATTATATTTAGCTGTGCTTAGAATTTTTGGTCAAAAGGTTAAATGATGGGATCTGAATTTGGGAAACTTCAGAATATTTATTTTTCATATAACCAAAAGCTAAACATGGATACATACCAAATATTTCTAAGGCGTGAAGTCATCTTTAAAAAAGTTTTCCAACACAATATTAATGCAACAAGAAATGTAATAAAATACCCAAAGTATTATGATAATACAACATTCTTCACATTCCTTGCTAAGTTAGAAGAGACAGAGGCAAAGCGACTTACCCATGTCATGTTCTAAGATCAGGCCAGAGGGGAAAAGAAGATGCAGATCCTTATTCCTCGCTGCAAAGCTAAGAGATCAGGTTCTTCTTAAATCCCTCCATTCTTCATTAACATACATAAATATTCTCACTCTATTCCTTTCTTTTTCAAGTTTCTATATGTATTTGTGTTACAATTCTGCATATTTCACTGTTTCCTCATGGAAGGAATAAAGCACACATAAAGGCAGCCTTGGAATGTGCCACAGAAACTGCTTTTCAAATGACTTTGTTCTCATTTCCTTTGCATTCGTGGGTACTTTGCATGTTACACAGATTGATTTACAGGTCAAATGAAATGATAACTCTGAGCCTGCATTGCCAAGTCAGGATGGAATTACAGGAAGAAACAAAGCAACTTCTCACAGCAACAATGAACATCCCTTTATCAGCCCTTGGGTATTGTTAAAAAAGAGGACAGTTTATGCAATATTTGAAGTGAAGTAATATAAATGCATCATAAATAAAAATACTGCATTACATTGTATTGAATAAAGGCATGTTTCTATATAATTAACAGGGATCACAGCTTGGCTTGTTACACATAGCAATCACAGAGACAACAAAAAACCAGGCGAACTCTATAGATGCAAATTTGGAAGAGATTATAAAATCAATTCCAACAGGTTTATTTGCTAGTTATTTCTCTATTTAGAAAAGTCTTGGTATCACATTAAGTGGTACCAGGGTGACAGAGGCAGCCCATATCCTGAAAAGATGTAACCTTGTGGCTTACAAGGACAGCCTAATCTACCTATCAAATTCTGTGTAGAATTTAAGATTCTAACTGATGAAGTCTCACATGATAGGAGTCAGAGATTATCAGTCTCCTCATAGAGTTGTTCCATCAGTGCATTCATTATAGTTATCTAAAACCTAGATTATTATAACAGAGACAGGGAAGGAATAGGGTGTTTTCTGGTGCTGGTAATTTTCTGGAATTGTATTTTTCCTTCTTCCTCTATTATTTATTTATTTAAATTAATCAGCAAGCCAACATCTCATAAGCATCTGTTTGAGATGGTTTTACAGAGGACTGAAGTTCAACGGAATGAAAAGTATCCTATATACATCTGATTGAGATGCATTCAAATGATTCAATGAAAATTCCTGTGCCTTAGTTGTATTACTGTGTTTGGGTGCCTCAAGTCCTGGAACTTCGTAGTTCCAAATCTACTCTCTAACAGAGGGCAACATGCTTATAAAGCACAGAAAAATTCTTACTGAACAGAATTCTAAAGGACACAGCACACACTGCCACTACCTTCCTTTAAAGCACCATGAACTTCTGGGGGTGCCTCAAATTCAGGCATATTTAGATGGAGGAATTTGTTATTCCGCCAAGCTGTCCCACCCTTCTTCTGGAAGCTGTCTCCTGAAACAGGTATGGCTGAACCGTGCTCTGAGAGAGTTCCTGAAGTGCCAGTCCACGATAAGGGTTTATGAACACCTGCACCAGTTAAATGTAGCACAGCAGCTGGAAATGGTAAATGAGAGCTGTACATGTGCTGTTCCACAGTGAAACTCCCAATTCCTTCTCTGAAAACAGCACTCTTCTGATGGGGGCAGCACACGTACTGTGAGGTAGCAACTAGTTTAGCCATTTGTCTTTTAATTAATTGCACACAAATCAACATATTCAGTGAGTCACAGCAATGACATGACTTACAAACAAGCTGGCAGAAAAATATTAATCTTGGTCAATTACAAAACTCCTCTTTTATTATGTCTTGACTGTGAGTTGCATTCCGGGAAGCAGAGAGCAGGAAAGCAGATGACATAGAGCTGACAGGTTGACACTGATGTCACTAACAGACCACTCCATGACTCAGATCGTCCCAGCCGAGGCACCTCCTTAAAATGTCTTCCTGGCTAAGCAGCCCTCAAACTGATGGGAACAGGTAGGATGGGAGTTTCCAGGTAGGTAATAAGGAGACAGAATCTGTATTTTGAAGGAAGAAGTTGCTCGGAGCAGGCAGCAGGGCTGACCAGCCTGCAAGACAAGGCTTCAGCTGCACAAGCTAAACACACTTGAAAAGAAGTGAACTTGGATGGGGTGCAACAGCTAAATACTGTAATACCTGACTGTTTTATAGCTTCTGTGCTTACACAAATTCTAGCAGCAACATTTGTTCCTTACTTTTCATTGCATTTTTCTTGAACAGGAGACTCTGAAGCCCTTAGCTCACACCACCAGCAAAGAGAAGGCTCCTGAGTTCCTAACACCTACTTTAAGTGTGAGATCATGCTCAAGAAAACCAGAGAAACATGCTGTGCTCTGCACACAGAAACAAACGAGCAGTCCAAGCCAAAACAAACAGGGAGTGATGAGTGTTGGTGTAGGCTGCCCCAAATTTAGGACTACACAGATGCACTGACAATCAGCCAGTGGAGACACTGTGTCAGTGGAATTGTTTTGATAGAGTAAAACCTCTGATCACCAAATACTGTACAAGGGGGAAAATAAGGCTGTAAATGAGAGCTTTGACAATTGCAGCCTAACACAACAGACTGAAATACTCTGATGCTTATCAACATTTGCAAAATCCAACATGTTCATTACAATCTTACCTCACGAAGAGCCTCTGATACCACTTAACACATCTGCACAAGTATATTTCCTTTGAAGTTCTTTTAAAGGACTTTTACAAGAATATCAGAATCTATGCTACAGTACTGTGACATTTCTTAAATCCTCCAAGGAACAAATAAGAAACCCTTTCTGGCAATACAGAAAGCTCATCCTTTCTACCTGGACTTACTCTTTTAACATTTCTATTAGTACAAATCCACTCATTTTATCAGTGATCATCATATAACACTTTTATACCCTAAACAGAAATGTAACTAATCCTATGAATTTACAATTAACATTTTCATATCAAATAATCTCAGCAGTTACACACATACACTCATAAAATCACAGAAAGTGATGCCTAGCACAAAGCAGCAGTTTAACTGCAGTGTTCCAGTGTAGGCTGGTGCTAACATGGAATGCAGGAATCGCCTGGTTCAGAACACACAACACTAAAAAGAGACTTTCATGACAGAAATAATTTTTAATTTTTAATAGAGACAAAAAAGATGGAGGGACAGAAAAGACACTATCTCCCATATCAAAGTATATCCAATCATCCCCATAACCTGGCAGTCAGGAGATGAAAATGGCTCCTGAATAAATGCAGAGCAAGTATCTGAATTTTGAAGTCTGAATCCATTTTTATTATATTACACATATTAAACACCTGAGATGAATTTCTAATCCTCTAAAAGACAACAGTAAACATCTACAAAATACTAGTGAGCTGTCATTACAGAACTTACCAGTTAAAAAAAAAAAGTGTATTTCATAAATCAACTGGTACTGGCAAACATTTTAAATCTTTCTAGACAGAAAATACCTAAGAACTAAACAGAATTGCTTAGAAGACTGGCAGTGTCTGGTTATGCAAATATAACCAGGCTGCATTAGCAACAAGGTATTACTTGTTTGCATGTCTGATCATTTCTCAATCAACTCTAAATGCTTCTCTACTGCCAACATAAAAAGCAACGAGTTGAAATAATTATTAGCAAAACTTCTCTGGGCAAAACCATGAACTACAAGCTTTTTCTGCACGCTGAGGTCATTTCTTGGACTTCCCATGCAAAACCGGCACAAATAATTCTCTTCCTAGTATCACAGCCACCTGTCCCATTCTGTCAGGGATAAAGAACACCAGCAAAGTAGTCTCAAATCAGCTGACAGAAAAGACAATTTAGACATACCAGCAACTAATTGAAGAAATTATTAGTATGTTGCAGTAGAATAGAAGAGAAACAAAAGTTGTGACCCTGTATAACTACTAATTATATTAGAAATACATACACTTTTAAAATTTGTATTAGCTATATTGAAAACGATTCTCTATTTTTGTTTAAACTTTGTAGAGTTCAGGGCTTGATTTACTTTGAATCCTGTAAAATCTGCAAGTGGAGTCAATGCAGCACTTATCATCTGCAACTTCTTGTCTTGTCAGTAATTGTGACAATAAAGAATGCATCTTCTTTCTTTCTGCTTGAAGCTGGAAGCTTTGAGCACACTTTGAAAAGAACCAGGTAAGTGGTATGACTCCAAACTTCTTCAGCATCTTTTCTTCATCTGAAATTTAATCCTGTAAATGAAGCACGTGAGTACTTTTTAAACCACAATTCAAAATATATAAACTGCATAGGCTCACTATCACCCTTGACAAAATAATAATGGAAAAACAACACATATTAAACTGAAAGTCAGTCAAGTTTCTTTACTTGCATGTTTACTGGTGCTACAGTGCTAAGCACTTTCTGGAGTGCTTTGACAGGAGTGCCTTCCTATACAAGCAGTACAGTTTTCCTTGGAAGGCTGAGAGACAAGAGATGGTTGTGCATCACTAGCCTTTATCTCTGCATGCCTCTAACAACTTTCTTGCTCCTGCAGGATGGTTATACACCTGTTTCCTGTCCAAGCATCTCTCTTGAGTGATCAGCCCTTAAATGCTGAATTCTGCAGATACTTGACCAGGCCTCAGGTTCCACTCTCCATGAAGGAAGCATTCTTAAACTAGGGTGCCTGATTGGACTTTTTTTTCTCCTCTTTGAATGACTGGGCAATGTTTCTAAACCAAAATACAAACTACAGCTATAGAAATAAGATTTAAAAAAACAATCTTGCTGTGTATCTCCCTTACCCAATTCCTTGGTGAGTATCTTGGCAGGCCAATGTTCTCTAGTGCAAGTCTCTGCAGTTGTCTGTGTGCCCACTGTTTTTCCCTCAAACAGCTCTGTGACAAATGCTTCTGTCTTGTTTAGCCCTGAGAAAGTACTTCCACCAGCAACTTCTCTTTCCTTGGGATTTTTACTTTGCCAACTTAAAAGCAGCAGGTAGGCTCTGTGAGAGGTTTAGTTTGCCCAGCTGCCTCTCCCACCACTTCGTAATGATAGTCCCATGTTTGCTGAGAGTGTCTTTATATTAGTGGGGTCTTTTTTCAGTCAGCCTTGTTCATTTAACAGATAAATTATGCAGCCCATGCAGCAATTGTTATTACAGCCATTACAGCTGGTTCTAACACTCTAATATGCTTAAATGATTGCTAGACCATTAACAACTACAAATACACACTTGCCCTGCACTTTTCACCCCAAACACAGTTCTCTTTGAACTGTTCCTTGGCTGTATTGGGTTATACTGTGGACTAGCTCAGCTAAGAACTAGAATCACTACAAATGTTTTTGACTTTGGAAAAAGTCACTGCTGGAAATTTAGACTTACTATTAGGCTTATAAAATACTACCCTTTTACTGAAATACATGAACTATATATAAACTATGATGTTCGTATACTGACTATTTACCTGAGCACTTTTTTGAAAGCCAAAACTGTCCTTTTGGTTTGCATTCCATTTTTCAAGCAATAACCTGTTTGAAAGAAAAACAAGCCCCAGGGAATTACAGCAGTTTTTCAGAGAGGCATACAGTACCTTGGAGGCTTTGTTGAGTCATGTCCTTGTGTCACTTTTCACTGAGGAGGTACAATGCATTTTACAGCTTTTTACAAGTATTTTTGCCTGCTATTCCTATTGAAATGGGACTTTCTGGTTCTGGATTGGCAGTTAATTCAGGACAACAATGAAGAAACATAAGGATCAATACAATTTAATTGTCCTTCACTCCTATTTCTAGACAATTCTCCAATTCTATGTTTTATATAGCAGACATTGGGAGTCAGATATTCTTGTCTTCCTCCCATGAAATAAAAAATACAAAGACTCTTGAGAAATACTCACCTCCAAGATTTTGCCTGCTTTAAGAAACTTCTAGCTTTTGCTACTTCTTGAGTAAGTTTCTTTAAATCATCTCCTTCAAAGGAAGGGAAGACTGGATCCTGAAAACATAGGTAAAATATTTTACTTTAACTTGCACCTATTTATTATTTTCTGTTTCTATCGATTTAAGTAACTGAGCCTAAGCTCCAAATTTCCCTACTCCTACCTACTTGCAGAGAAGGTCTTGGTCTTACAATAGGAGAGCAGAGCAACTCCAGACTGAATCTGATTCTGTCCAGTAATATTTTTCTGCTGTGGCCATCCCTGAGGTCTAATGCTGGAGAATTAATGTGCTAAGCACCGTGTAAGGACTTTACAATTATTTAAATGAAATACAAGATGGCAAGGATAAGAATATAGAGTAAAAGCTAAAGCTGGCTTAAAAACCAGTGTCCAGACACGTTATGTATTTTTTACTTCTCTTTCAAAACCTATACTGCACTGTATACTCCTTTCATGGGTTTAGGCACCTGACCAAGACAGTTAGCAGAAAGGCAAGGACAGATACTAAGATTTCTCTTTTTGGTTTCAATGTGATGTATCTTAGGAGCCTTGTTTTACTTTTTCTCATTATTTTTCCTTTTTAAATGAAGTGTCTCTACTGATGAAGAACTAAGTTGCAACGAAACAAACCAAATCAATTTATTTAACATACATCTTCATCATCAAGCCCCTCTGTCAAGATTCTGTGTGCTGCTAATTGTCCATCTTCATCTCCAAAACTGCAGTGGAAGCGCCCTCCTGTTTGGGAAGCAAGCGTCTTCAGAAATTCACTAGCTCCTCTGTTAACAACAAGGTAAAAAGTTACTTATGAAAATTATTTCTCTGAAAGCAACAGCAACAGAAAAAGAATTTCTAAGAACTCCTCAAGAAATATTCTATCAAAATAAATAGTTTGGAGAACATGATTATGAACTTCCGTATGAAATGTAGGCCATGTGGCAATTACCTGTGTCAGAACAACCTTCCCCGTTACCATCTTGGTAACACAGACTTTTGACAATAAATAAAGTAGTAATTTTAAAAGTTTTTTTGTTGTTTTTCCAAAGTATCATATACCTGTCCGCACAGCTAAAAGAAATTGTGTGGATTTTTATATCTTGTTTCTTTCTCAATCTTTCAATTTCTTCCAAAATGAGACTGCAGCTGGTGTCTGGTTTTCCATCAGTCAATAGATACAGTGCCTCTACACCTTGGAAACTGAGAGCCTTCTGAAAAGCAGAAATAAGCTTAAATAATTAGTACATTAATATGCAAAGTTATACTTAAGAATGAAAACATCATTCCAATGATTTGAGGTAGTTTTATATTTACCGTATCATTAATCAACTTAGTTTTGTCTTTTCCTTTTCACTAATTAGGAAAGAGATCAAGGATAAATATTTGAAAATTAAAGCAGGTAATTTGTAGCATAAGACAACATATTTATAAGCAGGGCATTGCCAAAAATTGACTCACTGAAAGCAGAAGATTACCTGGTTTTGGAGAACTGCTGACAAAGGATTTTCACACTGTATTTTATAGGAGTTAAGGATGTTTAATGTCTGAAAATCAGGCTCACTAGGACTTGGCCTTTTTATATTATGAAAATTTGCTACAGCAATTGACTCAGTTTGTACTACAAACATGCCTTACAGTCCTACTGAACTTGATTCATGATGAATTCTCTAACATTTATGTGGAGATTGTGCAAGGGTGTCTGAAAGAAGAATCATTCATTTAAAGCAACGTTTCGTTTTTGATTCCAATTTTAACTCTCACGAAATTGCAAATTCAGTTTTAAGGTATTATTTCTATTTAATTTCTACACTGAGAATTTTTATAGGAGACAAGTTTCTGCAGCTGCTACTGAAGTTCAAAAATTGTACTCAAAGCCCATGAGATTCCAACAAACACCGCTTCTTTAAAATCCCTGTTTGGGTCAGAGCAACATATCACAGCCACAGTTGTACATAAACATAGTTTTGAGCAACTGGCTATTTTCCCTTTCCCGTATTCTCTGAACACAAATATTAATGCAACTATTGATATTGAATTTCTTTTTAAAACTCAGTATGAGCAATTAATTCAAGTATCTATGAGCCCCGGGGCCAGAAACAGTAACTTGATTTCTAAACTGTTCAGTGCTGTGCATATAAAAGTGCTGTGTACTTTGACATAATAATTTTCCTAAAATGCTACCAGTCAGGTGGAAGTGTTTAATCATCACAAGACAGGGTGTCTTCTCCAAGCTGTGGCACACTAACCTGTAAAGCCGTAAGGATGCATGTGTTACCATGAGCATGACATCTGGAAACCCACTGCACAGCATCATGACATGTTTCATCAGTTGCCTCTACAAGATACTCCTTCCAACTCTCTGTATTTTCTGCAAATCTCAGCAGGTTAAACCTGAGGAGAAAGATGACCCACAACATTTAAGCCTAACCAATACAGTGAGTCACTTTGGATAAGCCAGTTTTGAAATAAATAAATAAAATGCTTACAAAACTAAACACAAACACAAACCCAACAGGAAAAAACCTCAAACCCAACCAAACCCACCCCACCCGAAGAGCCTAGTGTTGAATTAAGATCTTCAGCCTTGGAAGAGTCAAAGAGCATATCTCTGAATGAACAGAAAATCTATAGGAATGCTGAACCTAAAAGGATAAAAACCATCAGTCTGTGGCAGACACTCAGATCTTAAGAGAGCTCAGAACTGAAAACTGGTTAAAAGCAACAGAAAAAGCAGTTCTTGTCACATGTACATTATACTCTAACATAATAATTACTTGAATCGTGTTTCAACACTGTATTACTGTAATTATTAAGCAATATTATTACATAATTATTTGTGCAGATTTCAGTCTATCAGTAACTCACCATACCTGACTTCATTTTTTCTCAGCTGTTCCCAGATAAGGGAGGTAAGTTCTTTTGTGACATGTGGCAAATATGGGTCCATGGAACCAGATGTATCAACCAAAACACAGACATTTGCTTCTAAAATGGTACCAAACAATCTTCGGCTTCCTGGGCCAGAACATTAAAACTAATTAAGAGCTATTACGTAGGCTTATTTTATTTAGCATAATGTAAATCTTCAGTCTTTAGGGGTCATCCTGGGCACATTTCTATATAATTAATTCTAATCTATATAGCAATTGGGTAGTTAAAAGGTTAATAACAGAAAAGTCTTCTGCAATTTCAAATCCAGCACTATAAAGCACTAATTACTAGCCAATTGTAGCAACTTGCATTAAATAAATTGTAGCTCCTCTACAATGCAGCAAAAAATTGAACTGTTTCCCAGCGAAGATCTTTATGACCAGAAAGATCAAAATACTTTTCATCAGCAGTGATGTTGAACTTCTAAGTCAGGCACATCCTTACCAAAAGATGCAGAAAAGCTAATTTTGCTTATATATGTTAGTGCATATATTCTGTTGATAGAAAGTTTCTGTTCTGTATTCATGACACAACATATAAAACCCAAAACCTTACATTACAGCCCTAATTATCTGACAGCAAGCTAGTTGTTTATCCGCTACACAGATGCTGAATCCTCTTGTATTTGTAAAAATACATTTTAAAATTTCAATGACATGCAAGACAGATAATCTTTAGTCATATTGGAGGTTCAGATTTATGTTCAGACCTATTCTACCAGAAATAGCAGACAAGAAGATTCTGTGTATGTTGAAGTTAAGCTTTACAGAAAAACAGCTGCACACCAATACCTGAGAGAAGCCACTGTATTCTCTGGATATAACGATGCAACAATTTCTCCAGTTGTTCCACGTAGATTTCCAGTTCTTTAGGTTGAAACTGCAGATGTTTCACAACGCCCTGGAAAAATTCAGTTTGTACAAAAACATCTTACTGAAGGAAATCTGAGCTCAGCTGCTATATATGCAATGTTGGCATTAGAAATCGAGGGTTTTGTCTTTACATATATGAAATGGGATAAGAAAAATTCTGTGACTGTTGCTGCACTTAACTTTCTATGCTTCTCTCCAGTCATTACACAACCTGAAACAATCAAGATCCAACATTTTCCCATTTTCAACTCACACATGATTTTGAAAAGTTTTACTTAAATTTTTAAAATTATTTTTCACAGTGTATGAGCAGAAGAGATGCTATACATTCTAAAGAACATGCAGTTTGGACTTCAACCATACTAAATGGTTTTTTTGTGGTGAATAAAGGACCTCTAGCTTTCTACCAGAAGTACGATTTAGAAAGAACAGGGAAGACTGGAGGGAACATTGCACTAAAAAGCCACAAACATCTATCAATATTAACTGTCTAAAACAAACACAAAGCCTTTCAATGATGTAGGGACATTACATCTGCAAAAACCTACGTTGATTTCTGCACTAGGGAAGATAGAACAGTATTTTGCTGATACTTTCTTCTGCAGAGACTCCACAGTTTTCTTCTGGTGGATACAGCCTGGACCAAACATCAGTCTGGGCAATTCCAGTTTAAGCTTTTGAATACTGTACTTGGTCAGCCACTTGTAAGACAAACAAATAGAGCAACTGATTGTTGGCAAATATTAGAATAGTTCAAGTAATAACACATTGGAAAGAATCACCATTAACATGTTCACATTAATTCAGATTAATAGCTTCAAAATGGCAATTTATTAGTAAGGAAAAAAATACCTCTTTGCTTGAACAAATTTCCTCTTCTTCTGGCAATGTGACAGAGGAAACAGACTTTCTTATGCACATTGCCTTTGGATACTTCTGATATACTGTACCTATTTAAGAAAATGAACAAGTAATATCGAGAGTTCTAGGTTAGAACCATAACCCTTTTGAATCACATATGAATGTTGATTAAAAAAACCCACAACCAAACAAAAAAAACTCCCAAACAAATCTCCAACCTCCCAAACTAACATTTCATGTACAATTCCATATTTGAAAAATGACGTTTCTACATACAAAAGTACCTAAAAAAATCACTTGGTTTTTAAAACTGTCATTTTTAAAAAATTCCAGGCCAGATCTTCTGTAATCATCTAAACCATGATAACAGCATTCTTCCTTAGAGCACTAGCCAAAAGATCCCAAAGGACTTTAAACAACAACAACAAAAAATTTAAAAATCAACAAAAACCAGAGCCGCCCACCTGCACTCAAATCAAAAAACCTTATCACTACTTGATAAGTGAAACTCTCTTCCACTCACTGTTTAAAGCACAGTTGTTATCAGTGCCTTAACATCCTTCCAGTTTCATTAATAAAAGTGCTGATAAGAAAAAGCTGTGACCCATCCTATCCTGGTAACACGTACCCACATTTCTTCCTTCACCAGTGTAAAATACAGACACAGAAAGCTCCGGCTGCTTCTTTGGTTTATGCTTTCCTTTGTTCTCAGTCTGTGGCCATTCTTTTACTGTTTGTGCTACAAATAAATAATAAATAAGAAAACCCCATTAACTTGCTTCAGCTGGATAAAATTCTTACATAAGAACTCAACGCTGTTCTTCTCTTCATATATTGCTATTACCACAATTACAAATACTGCATTTTCTTTGATACTGGTTAAGAAAAATCGTATTACAGCACCACTCATGAGGCTTTCATAGAAATGGAACCAAAACCTTTAAAAATGCATAAATTACCATCAGGAAGATGGTCACAGGAGTTAGTTTGAAAAAATCAGGGGTTTGAATAAGCATAATATTTGTTGGAGAAACCAATTAACTTTGCACAGAGCACCTCTGATGCAAATATGCATACAGATTTGTAAACACTGCTACATATCAACATCAGATTTGAAGACTCAAATTTAATGTAAAAAAAAAAAATTGCAGATGTTAGCAAAGATACAAAGAAACAGCAGAGGGAAATCACAAAAAAAAAGGAGAAATGAACTGGATTTTAAGGGACCAACAGTAACTGGAATCAATTTAAGAGCTTTTTATATGTCAGGAGTCAGCACTTCAAATAATCTAACATTGGTGTTGTACTCTTCCTTCATTACTACATCATAAATAAATGAAGAGGAACAGCATATTAATTAAAATGGGATCTAACAGAATTGGTAGCAATGTATACATTGAACTAATCACATAATAAGTGTATGAATTGCTGAGCCTTATGGAACAAAGTGGGGTTCTACTTTCCATCACACACATTTGACATTTTCTGGTAAAGGTCAGGTATTCAATCCTATGACCTGGAAATCGTTATACAGCTGTGCAGTGTTCCTTCCTTGAACCATGTAGAAGCAATGATACATTACAGCTAAAATTCATCCCAAAGAATTCCAAAACAACCACAGGGTTTCCTATTAGTCTGATTAAAGATTAAAATTCCAGGTGTTTCTAAAAACCTAAATTAAATCTCTAATTTAAATACTGTCTTTTAAGCAAAACCCAAATGAAACTGAAGACAAGAAGTCCCTAATCCACACAGACCTGGTGGAATTTCTGCTTTGGCACTAGGAGGACGCCACGCCAGTACTCTTATGGAAGTATTTCTCTGTGCATCATGGTTGTCTTTAAGATCCTATAAACACATATAATAACAACAAAAAAAAAAAGGTAAGAAGTGTTGCAGTTGGATCATAATTGCATTATTCAAACCTGGAACTATCCTTCACTACTCTCTAATTCCTGCTTTACCCTGGCTTTGACAAGTCAGCACACTGCAATGACAGTGCATTAACTTGCAGTTTAAGTAACTCTAATTGCTCTGTTTTAATTTTCTTGCCAATATAATCTGCTGCCATAAAACTGAAGACTAACATCTACAGGGAGAGGAACTGGATCATTTTTGTCACTTGAAGCAGCAGTCTAGTATGGCAATGGCCGAGCTTTATAGGATATAGTATACAGTATCTTCCTCAGAATTTCACTGAATATTGGAAATCTAGTGCTGACACCAGTAATCTCTCCTTTAGGTATAGTTCATCCCTCTAGGGGCTGGGCACTCTGCTAAACAACATGAGCATTTGTTCAACACTACTGTAGGATAAGACTTTTGCTGTGACACTGAGCCTTCAAGCAACTGACATCTAATTTAACATACAGCTCTACTATAAACATCACCAAACATCTACAGACAACCCTGTACAAGTTTTCTACAAGTTTTATCCCTGCGAAACTATGCTATATTGTCTTGTCTGAGTAATTAGTTTTTCCTGCATTTGTGAAGAGATGTTGAGAATATGTCACATTTGATAAAACAGCCTGGAAGATCTGTGAGAGCTTACCTACAAGGTATTTGCAACATTCCCACACCTACATTCTCATTCTCACACCTACAATGCCATTCTCATTTCAATGATGAGACCTGAAAATTCTAGGTGAAAGGTTAAATACATCCTCTGCAATAGAAGTTCTTATCTAGTCATTTATACACCGAAGGGGTAAGCACTGGCCCTGACCCTTTATGTTTATTACAGATTTGCACATCCACTCAAAACAGAAGCACAGTCAAAATTAACAAAGAAAACACCAGCAGAATCCCAAGGGACTCCGTAGTGTAACTCCATGGAAATATGCACAGCAGGCAGGAAACAAATCCTGAATCCTATTCTTGTTTTATGCTGGCTCTCTGTTGGGCCAAAGACATGCTACTGAGCTGCAGCTGTCTCATCTGTAAATGAGCAGAACACCATAAAATTCAGTACCTTCTAGAAAGACTTGCAAAATAGATGTAATTTGGTAAAGCACATTTCTGCTTTGCCTTTGCTTCCATTAAACATTCATTTTTTAAGATCAGAGGAAGGTTTGTTTAGGCACCTTTAGACACTATAGTGTGGTTCCATTATAATTAATTACTTAGCAGGAGTTAGTAAGATGCACTTTTTGGTGTATGTATATTTGAATGTAAATGTAAATTCAGAGCACTATCACAGTGCTGGTTTAAGTCCTTCAAATTTTCAGTTCAGCACTTCTCTCACAAAGAGTAGCATCCAATAACCAGGTAGGATCTCTAATTAACACACAGCGTATTAAAAATGGGATCATTTCCAACCATTCTAGCCAGACTTAGAGCTGTGGGTTTAGGAGGTGGCAACTTCTGTGGTCTTTTCTCTTTCTTCGTAAGTACATTTGCATCTCCTTCTGGTGTAAGTGGTTTAATAGACTGATTTACCGAACGTTGCTTTAAGGACTCCACCAGGAATGCACACTGAAATAGAAGTTCACATTTAGTAATTCATATTCAAATTTAAGGAAATGACATTTCAAAGACAGGTATTTTGTATTTGTTACTTTAAGACCAAAAGAAAAGGCAACAGTAAATACACCAAGGCTACAACAAATTGGGAGATGATGAACCAAGTATATGCAACTATTAAATGATAACAAAGTATTTTAAGATGTCATTGAATAGCCACCAACTCTTTTAAAAGTGTCCAACTTTTGCAACTCAGACTTGCATCCAACAAGGTGCTCAGCCCTCTGGACATGTATCTTACTGCGTATCTCTTTCTAGTCACACTTTTACAAGAAACAACCACTATATTGTCAGTCTGGCTGCAATGCCTCAGTTATTTTGTTAGATATCTTTGGAACAGTCATGTGCATGTAATATGGAGAGATACAGTCTAGTTCTACATCCTCAGCTGTTTTAGAATTGACAAAGGTATGGTGCTAATGACGAGGCCTCCCTACACTAGCACTTCCAGGAATTTAGCATTATATATTTGCATATAATATATATAACTTTATTATAATGAAGAATTAATTTACTTGAAAAGAATTCATTATAGGACTGGCAACAAAAAGGAGAATCACTTCAACTGTAAACTCCTTGTATTGGGGTAAGGAATCATGGCTACTCCAACACCAGTCACTGCAGTGCTACTGTACAACTGCCTTCTAGTCCATATTTACTCTATGGTGACTATTCTCACATTCTCACACTCTAAAACATTCCTGCTCATCAGAAAAGGATTTTAATTTTGTCCAGCCTCATGAACTGTCAGCTGAACAAATACTGTCGAATTCTTTTTAGGAAGAAATATATAATTTTAAAAGTTACATATAATTCATACCTTTTGGGAGTAGTTCTTTGCTTTTTCCATTTCAAACATAATACTAGTGATATCATCACTTTCAAAAATACCTGATAATCAAACAGATGCTAATTAGCATGGGTTTTTTAAAGTGTACAGAATGAGTATTTTTACAAAATGTACAACAATTTGTAGAACATGCCAAATATCAATGCAAAGAATCAAAAAGCCTTTGTTTTCTGCAAGCCTGACCATCTGGACCTACCATATTAGTAACTATACTTTAAATGAGCATCTTTTAAAAATCTAACAGAAAATGGTGAATTCAAATAGAAAAAAAACCCCAAACAAATTCCTTCATTAAGGCTGCATAAGATTCTGCAATGCAATTGAAAGTCTCAATAAAACTGCGACCTGTGTTTATATCTCAGTGCTAGTACAGCATTAGCATATCCAAAAAAAAGTAAACTACTTGATTTGGGAGCAAAAAAGCATTAATAAATATTATTTCATTAACGAAAAAGAAGTATGTGTTGACTTTCCTTTTGTCATACCTGCTTCTCCAAACCAATGAAATCTCCCGCTGGCTGCCTGTACTATTTCTTTGAAAGCACTGGCGGTTTCCATTGGGTTAGCACAGCGGGCTGGAACAATCCCTTCGGAGTCAGTGCCCTTCGTGGCACTGAACAGGCAGACATGAAGCTGTAAATCAAAGCCTCTGCAAACCTCAGCCACGTAAGCACTGATTGTGTGCTGTAAGACAGAGGAGAAAGAAACACCACTAGTGACCCTCTACCTCAGGTAAGCTTCCATCTACTCCACTGAACTTCAGTTCCTGAACTGAAGCACGTGGCTTCACAGCTCTGGAGCACACACACTATAAACATGAATCCAAGGAAGGGATTACCACAATTCAAAATAGCAGCTCTCTCTACATAGTGTACTATGGAGTTCCACTGGAAAATTATTTGTGTCTTGGTTTCCGTGAGTTATAAGGAAATGATAAAATACAAAAAAATCAGCTTGTTCCAACTCAGAAATTTGCAGTGAAATTATGTCAGAGCTGAAGTGGGAAAGGAATCCTAAAAGCATGTCCTGAATTTTCGGAAATTCACACATTATTAATAATGGTTACCTCCAACACATAACTAGCAATTGCAGAAATGAAGTCTGGGATCCTGACAGCTGTGCTGTCTTAGATATGTAAAGCAGGAATATCGTGCCAATGAACTGTGATGACTAGACATAGAGGGGGGGAAAAAAAAGACAGGAAGAGAAAAATAAAGTTGAGATTAATTCTGATAGGAACTTACAGAAGAGTTGCCCATGATGATACTTACTGTTTCCTGATCAGGGATTCCAGTAGTCAGCAGGTAAAGTCCCTGTGATTTGTGTTTATCTTTGTCTTTGAAGTCAACTTCCACCGCTCTCCTGAGCGCATTCATGAAATTTCTACTGCCCTTGCACTGCAAGCTCAACACCCACCTAAAAAAAGATGTTTTACAGTTCAAAGAATGAAGAAACAAAGGCTTTTGTTTCTGCTTAAAGCAATAAAGAGAACTAAGAATCTTAAATAACACTGCACCGTAGTCTAAAATTTTTGAAAACAGAGGGTAAAACCAGATTATATACTGGTCCAAATTATTAGTTTTAGTTTCTGTACTGCTAGCATGGCAAACTAGTTTTTAAAGTAAGATACAGAGCATAGGGAGGGAAGAACTCTTTCTTAATTTTACGTAGAAAAATTTTAATATAGTAGAACTTAGAGAAATTAAAATTAAACAAGAGCTATAATGGAAACACTGAGGATGTTGCATTTGAAGTAGCTTTCAATTCTGCATGTAACCTGTTCATTTCTTACACAGACACTTCTGTACCTGTGTACATATATATTGTCTATACAGATGAAATACAAGGTCACCAAGACATATTAACCTGTACAATGGTATTTTCACAATGCATCTGTTTCACAGTACCTGTGAAATTCACATACATGGGATAATTATTTTATCCTACCTCCAAGCCTTTTCTAAGTTTTCTGGTTGGGAAGGAAGCAGTTCCTGCTGCCAAGGCACAATGTCACTCCCAAATCTTTCATGGAAAGAAAGTAGCAAGTAATTTTCAGATTATTATTCAGAACAAGCAAAAAGATAGAATAAATTCACTGAAAAAGAAAAACCTCATTTGGGGTATTACAGACATATAATTGCCTGATGCCAACCATTTTCTATTTCAAACCATTTAATTATCCACATTTATCCATCACCCAGGGTTTGTCTGATTTTCTTTCCTGAACAGGATCCTATGTGAGCTGGGAAAACCTTGTGGAAGGATTGTGACAAAGGAACCCGAACCCTCAGATGCTGTTTGTATCTCTCTTGAGAGATAAGGGCTCTGTTCTCACCCCATGTTTGCAATTCCATGAGCTGCTGGCTCTTACTTTTACCTGCCAGACACCAGTCTAGCAGCTGTTTAGCAGTTGTGCCACATGTTTCTGCATACTAGTGTTGAGTACACAATTTTAGATTAAACAGTATTGGAGTTACTTTAAAATTTAAAGGGTGCTCCCAGTTATGGTACCTGAGACATCAAAATCCTCTTCCAGTAGGTTTCTGACAGGTGAATTAATACTGTTATGAACAATTTAGGAGCATGAGTATTTGTTACACACATGATGTAAGCAGATCCAGTGAGCCTGACCCAAACCAGTGATTTTTAATTACTAATCTGGTCTCCATACATCTGATACATGCACTCATCCAACAACGACAGATCAGTGCTAGTCTTGCAATTACTTCACTAGAAAATGTTAAATACAATGAAAATCTAAAATATGTCCATTAGTAACTACAACCTCTCAGCATACTTCTTTCATTGTAATGCATGACAATCATTTTAAAAGAATCTTAAATAGTTACTTACGCTATAATATTGAAGTAATCCTTATTTGACATTTGTTCCTCAAGTAGAACTCGCAAAGAATGTTGGATATGAGAGATATACTTAGAGTTTACCACTGATATATCAACAAGTATAACCACCCTGTACAAAAAATATGTTATTCATTAAAAAAAAATCTTATTTAATGATGTACTCTTATTTTCAGTGCACTCTAACTTCTCAGGGAAAGTATCTTCTACCTGTGTAACAAAATGCATAAACACTGAATATATATATTTTAAAAATTCTGCAAAACGTAAGGTGAGTTTTAAAAAAAACAGTAACAGTAATGGCAACTTCTACCTTTCTTAAACTATGGAATAATCAGGGTACTGGCAACATGTAGTGCCATAATGGATGCTGAACCCTTAACAGGTCCTCTCTTCTCTGTACTTGAGTATCTAAAACCAGTCTGAAATATATAGAGGTTAGCCAGCAAGAGTTGTTGGACAGTTCATTGTCCTTTTCCCAGCCATCATCCCAGGAACATCTGTAACATTACTCCATAGACAAATGGTTTTCTCTCAGCAAGTCAGTGCCACACGAGTTGCTCGGGTCTGGACTGACTGATGTTATCTAGCACGTTACCTGTTCTGAGGAAAGTGTTAATGGTGAGTTTCCTCAGCATGGTCAATTCTAAGCCTTGCTCGTAGAGACAATGCAGGATGGTTACAGTTAATGGACAGGGGATATCTTGGGAGCAGTAGTTTTGAAAAGACCCACAGATGTGATGGACAGTCAGTGGGATGTGAATTCCCAGCACAGTACAATAGCCAGAGGGACTAATTCAATCCTTAATCAATGAACAAGAAAATCTCTACTAACAGGGGCCTCAGCTATCTTCCTTTTGTCTGAAATGTCATATTCAAGGTTTGTAAACAAGACAAAAAAGAGCAATTGTGCAATTGAGATTGAGTAAGGCCTCAAACAAAATGTAAATAAAAATAATCCTCAAACACATAACTAGATTAAGACTTCAAAACCTCACAAATAAAAGCTATGAAATAAAATACCTCCTTTCACAAACACTTCCCCATATTCTTCTGCTTGCAACAGACAGCCAGTCAATTCGTTTCTCATAGATCCGTACCATTTTAGCAAGGAGTTTCTATGGATAAATACAGAAAACTTATGTTAAAAATAGAAGTTCAAGCCTCTTATTGCCAAACGCTTAATATAGAAATAACATTGACAATATAGTAATGAAAAAAATTAATTTTTCATTCATTTTGGCAGCGACATTTCATTATTCGTACAGATTATAGAGTACAGCCCACGAGAAACAACATACAATGACAAAAAAGAAACAAAGAGTCTCAAGGTCTAAACCCTCCACTTCACTTTTCCTCTTGCTATCATGTCCCTAAACAGTAGTCAGGCATATCAAGAAAAGAAAGGAAAAAAAAGCAAGCTTACCCTTTCTTCAGTAGCATTTTTAGGCAGTGTTCATAACTAAAACATAACATCATTTAAAATAAACACAATATTCTCAAACACATCATTCTTTATCACAGTACCAATTTGACATTAAGGCAATTTGTCCAAACTCTATAGAACATGACCTTTCCAAGTACATGAGGGCGTATCAAGCTAGAAAAGGACATTGAATTCAGAAATAAAGCTATAATTTAGTAGTTTTTTGAAGCACAAAACAAAAGCATGTACCAGTGAGCAAGGAGACAGAGAAGGTGCTTTTTATTTCAGACACTTCACACCCTCCCTTTGGTCTGGCTATAGAGTTCCTCAGATTTGTCATCACTCACACTTTAAAAAATTATTTGTTCTGCCTGGAAACATTCCCATAGCTCTTTGTCCAGACTGCTAGTGAAGTGGAAAAGGAAAAGAACTGACAGACCACTATACAACCCTGATTGCAAATATCCCCAAACAGTTTCTATTTTATTAACCTTGTCCCACTCTCTGATGATCTGCATTCTGATCTAGGAGAAAATTCTCAAGAATCACCACTGCCTCTAAGAATTCCAGTGGCTGCAGACCAACATGGACAACTGTCTGCACATGAATCCCTGCAGTACTTAGACAAACAGACAATTAATGTGGAATAATTAGATGGTAGTCTAGCCCTGGCAAGGCCACATCATGATAGACAACTCACCTGATAGTTGTACAATACTGGCAGGTCAACATGGATATTTTTCACAGTTCCATCGTACCATTCAAGTTGCATCATCACTTTCTAGAAGGATAAACAGTGTTAACTGTTTGCAGAAGTCAATATAAGATACACTAAAATGGAATTTCTTCCTGAATCATTCTTAAGAATTATGTATTTGGTTTGAAATTACGATTCAAATTTCAGTGTGCAGAATTTCACTAACTTATAACGTACTGATTTTAATTAGAGAAATGTAGCAATAAAAACAAAAAAACCCCCACAAACCCAGGAGAGAAAGTTCTTCATCACTTACCTCATGCAGAGTTGATGATACTCTTTTTTTCAGAATAGGTACAAAATCTTCCACAGGAGAAAAAGCATTGGGAGCCAAAACTTGATACAGGTTCAACTTTTTAGCTACAGGAGGAAATAAATGCATTAAGTAAAACACATAGTCTGTCTTTAATTCATGTTTCATACCTGTTAAGCTTTTCTTTCTGTACTACCTTTCAATCCATATGTCTTTAACCAGTCTGTTGAGGTTTTGGCCAGGATGCATGGTGTTTGAATAACTAAAGGTCCTTTGTGCTTTGGAGGCTTTGGGAAGAAGCTGGAAGGTGCTCTATTTGCAAATGCTGTGGAAACCTAAAATGTATTTTAAGAAAAGCTCTTGTAAGTTTTAACATCATTTATTTTAACCCTCAATCCAAATATCCAGCATGGAATATTGGTGAACATAATTAAAACTAAAGTACTGGGATTTCAACAAGCAAAACACTTTGAAAATAGCTATCATTGGTCCTCCTAAAAATGGGCTTTTATTGGGGATATTGAGCCTTCTAAGTAATTTCAGAGTGACTTCTGCTCTATACGTAATCTACACAGTCCTTAATGTCTGTGAGGTTGGAAGAGGGAGAAAAAAAATCTATACGCACAGCATAGGAAGAATGAGGGGGAAAAAAATTTAGAAATTCTATTCGCAAATGACTAGTTTGTCTCCTGTCTGGAACGTCTCAAGTCAGATGACCAGGTATACCAAGATACCCCATGTGAGCTTTCAGCCCCCTGTTAGATCAGAATTGTCCACCTCACACAACTACCTACGGCAGCTGTGACAGAGAACAGACTATTCTGCTAATAAAAAATTCCTCACAGGCTTGTAAAACAGTGCTACTTAATTTTTAGAACTAAAGTTTAGCAACTACAGGTGAATTTAGCTACTTCCTAAACTTCCAGGGCCCTAGAAAGTACAGAGATGAGAATAAGGGAAAAGAGAGGTGCACATTTCCACTTATGACTATCTGCAGAAGGTGAAAGACATGAGTTAATAACCTCTACAAAATCAAAGCAGAACTAGAAATTCCAAACTTTCCATAGAAAAAAATTAAAATCACAGGAGATTCTTTTTCTTCCTCACTCATATTTCATCAAGAGCACTTAGGAGTTAATTTGTTGGAGGAAAGACAAACCGGGTAAGAACCTCTAGTATGTTGGTCCAGTAAGGTGTAAAAATAGAAACATTACCAAGAGAACTGTTACAGAATAAATGGTGCCAGATCCTCTTGATAAGACAGGACCAACATAGGGACAGATGTGTAACAGACAGACTGAAGCTTCCTAACTTCAACCCTAGTCACAGATCTAGACAAGCCCTTACAAGTTTGCAATTGATTTAAAAGTCCATCTAAATCATGCAGGAGTAAGCATCTTTTTATCAATTTAAAGTACTGTTGGAACTTCATTTAAATGATCATGCACAGAGTTGGGCTAGTGATTCTGCTAGACTGCCATTATGACCACAGGCAATGTTCTTTTCATGCATTTTCAAGGATGTTTAGTAAAATGTCTCCTTTACTGACTTTGTCCTTAAATTGCTCTTACGAAGGATGTTCAATACAGAATATCCAAAGTTCACTTATCAAAATACCTGATTAATCATATAATTTTTTTTCATATTGTGAACACAAAAAAATTCTAACCCTGATTATTCAAAGTACATCTGAAAATAAATAGATACATACAACTTCTGTTTCACTGCTAAGCAAGCCACCAGCTCTTCTTTGAGAAGTCTGTTTGATGCTCTTGAGTAGGTCCTTAGCCTTCTGGGTTTCCTGAAGTAGCAGATGAAAATCACTGCTATCAAAATTCTGCAAACACAAAAACAATTGGGGAAAAGTAAGTTAACTTCAAACTCCAACTGAAACCAGCTCTCTTACTTTACTGTGCAAACATCAATACAAGACTGCCTGGCATAGCAGAATTGAGTGTAAATGTATCTAAGGTACTGCATATAAATTAGTAATCATTTATAAACAAGATGTTACTTCATTACTTTGAATCACTCTACAAGAAGTCACTGCTTTCATCAGCTGCAAGGCAGTAAACAATATCTGCAAAATTTACTGCACTTTTAGGAAATGTTTTCAGTTGCAGACAGAATTAACCACAGGGTTATTGACCACATCCTCAGCACTTCTATGACAGAGATATTCAGCACCAAGTCTTACTATCAACTTCTACTCGGGTGATAATTATTTTACATTCTCAAAGTGAAGAATCATCAAAAAGAGAGAAAAATGCTTTGTCCTCTACCTCTCACCTACCTCTCCCTTGGAAGAGTAGCAATGATAACGGCCTCTTACAGCTTCTGCAAGGTTCTTAAGAACTACCTACATGTATAAATAGGAAGAAAAAGAGTTACTTTGATTTGGTAGTCTCTTTTGATAACATGGGTTGTTGGTATTCAATTCTCAGTAGAGACAGAAAAAGAATCTTTGAGATACACGTAGTGAGAAAGCCAATGTAATTATGTTTCCAACAGTTGCTTTTTTTAATATGACTGAAAAACTAACTCAGTAAAGCAAGTTACAAGATAATGCTCCAAAGCAATTTTTTTCATGTGCGCGAATCTGCTCTGAAGAGCCTGTAACACTAAATCAAGAACTCTAATGTTTATGTTAGTTTCCCCACAAGTTTGTGAGACAAGGCATTACAGCTGAAGAGGAAAAAAAAATGACAGGACACTTAAGGAAGTTAAGTATTAACACAATTACTTACAAGAGAAGTAGGATTACTGCAATCATACGTAACAGTGTGAATCTGCAGGTTTCTCCCCAGCGTACACTGCTGAGCATAATCACATAGTATTTCAAAAGACTGATCAGGGCTGATAAAAAAATAAAAGAGTTATGAACAATGGCAGTAATCAAATGGGGAACAAAAGGCCACACCGAAGAAGACAGGAGAGAAAACACGGGAAAGAAATAATAAATCATGGGAACGATTTAGTTCTTTAGCATTGCCTGACCTTCTCTCCCTCTTTGAACCATTACTGAGTTATCACTACTTGAGTTTGGTTCTGTCCTGAAAACTGGAATGATAACAAACCCACTAAGATTCTACTCCAATTCATAACAGCTTGTTGATTAGATGTTCTGAAGTAATCTCTGCTAGCCCCAGAAGCTAAAAATCAAGAGTTTGGCTTTGGCCCCTGTGATGGAAAACCTTTGAACTCTGACATGTAAGGATGTCCTCTGTCTTCCAAAGGCACCAAAGAAAGTAAAACTTTGCTTTGTGTTTAGAACTCAGCAGCCCACACATCTTTTACTTCCTGAGTTCTGATGGCTCTTTATGGTTAGTAAAAACCTTTCCCTCCAGCTACACTTCTGCCGGGGACAGAAATTAGGGAAGTTTTCACTTACTATAAACATTTAGTTTCTGTTCAGAGCAGACCTAAGAAAAACTTGGAAACTTTTAATCAAGACGGTGTGTTCAATAAGTTACCTGAAATGCAATTTCAATCACCCTAAATAACAATCTTGCAAAGTTTACACCACTCTTTATGCACATTTAAAATAAAACACACCTAATAAACTAGGAGTAAAGTAACACTCCAAGAATCCTTGGTGTAGTCTTTTTCTTGTAATCCCAACTCCAACACTGCAGTTTTCAAATTATGACAACAGAACTTAAATCCAACAGAATTTAAGTCCATAATTTATATAATCTCAGTCTGGTTTCATTTATTTAATCTGACATTTTAAGTTTTACATCAGCACCACTAAGATCACAGAGAGAAGACAATCTTTGAACACTTAATGCTATTTTACAGCAAAATCTATTTTATCCTCTTCTCTTCCCAGAGGTGGACTCTTTCAGTGACAGCCTTAATGACACTTAATTGATATAAAATTAGAGCTAGCAGGCTCTCAGTAAACTACTGTGAGAAGTGATCTGCAAAGAAAAAATGTAGCTTCATACCAGAAAAGAAAAGGTTTATAAATAGTAAAAAAGGGAAGTAACAAAGGAATTCAAAGGTATGAACTAAAAATACATAAAACTTGGATCTTAAATTTTCTATTTATTTTTGCATGAACTTCAGTTTCTTGTACCAATTCTGATTCCAAGTTAAAGCTGGTTGTTAAGACAGAGAATGAATTTACCAGCTTCCTACAGTAAGAACCAAGGAATTCAGTTCTTTCATCATAAGGACATGCTTTAAGGCTTTCAGCAAATTGCAGCCTCGACCAGGCTCCAGCTCTTGTACCCACTGTCTTGCTTCATGTAGCCTAGGAGGGGGAAAGAAGAAAAAGAATATGTGCACGTGCTAAATAAGATAGATTACAAAGATTACTACAAACCACAGGATCAGCTATTTCATACATGAACAACCATCTCGAAACCACTGACTGCATGTCAAATTCATTGCTTTTCTCCCATCTTACAAATCACTGCAGGCACAAGATGAAAAACACTATTACCTACAAGAGATTGTCCAAATTAAATGGAAGCCTTGTTTGAAACAGCTTTACTTTTCAGATAAATTAATTTACTTACACATGAACATTGATGGTTTTTGGACTCTCCCACAGTGGTGAAATTTCTGTACTGAATGAGAGGCAGTACAATTGCTTCTTATAGCAAAGCTGTTCATCTATTAAGCACTAATAAATAAAAAATTGTTAATGCATTACTATCCATGCTGCTTCTAGTAGGGTTATTATGTGTAAGACTAAAAATAATAATTTCCTATAAATAGTTACAGTAATATTTTCAGCTACTACTAAGAAAATCCTCCAAGAAAAATGTATACAGATTCAAATATTTGGGAAGGAGTAGAGACAAAACCTGCAAACGTATGGTATTCTGACTACTTTGTTGATGAGGCAGGAGGCAGGAATATTTCTTGTACTGGTATCAGTTTGTCTCTTCAGTTGATGACCACATGAAACAACAGTGATCTAGAATGCACATATTCACCCACCAAGCAATTACTGAAAAATGATTAGCACATAATCAGGGATGGGGCTAAACAGTAGCTTAGATATTAAGGCTAAGCAAACCACACTATGTTGAAACTGAGTTTTCTTGAAGGAGTTTTATTTGAAACGCACAAAATGAAAAACAAAATAATATATATTGTCAATATATAATTCCTCAATATGGGAAATTGAATTGTACCAAGTGTCAAATTTATACAATAAACCAGCTACATTCCTTCCTTACTACTAAAGTTTTATAAAAATTTGCTTTATTATTACTTACCAAAAGGTCCTTCTGAAAATCCAGTAGTCTAGGTCCATAAGTCAAATGAGACACATCAACCAAAAGTCCCACTTTGGTCCCTTTTATAACACCAAACACCTTAAAAGAGAAAAGTCATTGCAAATATTAGTTATCTACATTTTAATAACTTTACTGTTTATTCTGTACCACACCATTTTAAAATCAAGTATTAGGTATTTATTTTAAACTTTTTAGCATAAAGATGACACAGTGACAACATCAAGCAGGGGAAAAAAAAAAAAAAAGAGTCCTACTGGCATGCAGTGAATCCTTACCAGTGAATCATATTACCTCCTTCCCAAGACAACTTGCTAATTATTCAAGAGGATAAATAAAAATAACTGTCTACAGCATCTCCTTCAGGCTAAATCAAGCAACTTTGTGGAAACCAGATTTTGGAATGCTGCTTCTTTTTCTATCCCCTTTGAGAGGGAGTTACATCCTCAGCATTAGCACTGCCAGTGATGAACCAGCTGTGTAAGAAAGGGCACAATGAACTACAAGACAGCTCCACTCCAGTCACCAGTTAAGTTCAGCATTGTCTGCTCCCATTTAAATTATGCTGAGAAGTCCTGATGACTAAGACTGCTAAAAAAAAAGACTAAATCTAAAAAGCAGAAAACTGCATACCAATGAAAAATTAAGAAAAGCAATCCACTGTCAAGATCACTGCATATGATGTGGAACTCGCAGTAAATAATGAAAATACAAAAGCTTTCTCGAAGCCAGTTTTCACTAGTATTCAAAAGTTAATTTATTCTTTAATGCCATATACAGTTCCATTCTAAAAATATACTGCAAAGTTGAAGTTACCTTTCTGCTGTCCTGCAACAGCCACTGAATTCGCTGCTGATAGAGTTCAATCACTCTGACAAAAGGCAGAGCACACATTTAGCTACAGCATTCTCTTGCATTGGGCTTCAATGTAACAATCAACCACTCGTCTTCATCACATCCTTTTTCTCACAGATGCAAAAATCTGTGAGAAACAGGTATTGTAAAATATTGTATAAGTGCCCTTATACAACTGCTGGTTTCAGGGCTAACCATTTAAACATTTCTTCCCATGAAGCTATCTGGTGTATCAGATATGCAGGTTTCTTAAAAACTGGATCACTGAAATGTTTTCTAATCAGTTGCTGGTTTATTCTGTTTGGAGATAGGAGAGGAATATTCACCATGTGCATGTGTGAACAACAGAAAGCTCAGGTACAACTGAATTTAGTTCATATGGGTTAGTGTCAGGAGATGTATTTAATACAAACTACACCACTGCTGAAGACACTAATGAAATAAAACATTGTGATTGAAAGGCAGCACACTTTGCCTGCCTGTGAAACTGCAGCAGCACAACTTCCAAGTTTAATGTCAGAGCAGCTATAACCTGAGATAAAACAAAGTGCTTGCTGTCCTCTAAAACTGTCTTACTTTAACCGACTTATTTTTAATTCTATGCACACAATTTTTACAAGTTGGCAAACAGACAGTTTAAACCAACATTTTAAAGGGGAAAATCATTTTTTGCTTTTTCAAAACAGAAAAGCTGTTTCTGTCTTATAAAAGCCTGACACAGTGAGGTATAATGAAATGGCAGTACTCCTATCAATTGTGAAGATCAACTAAAATATGATTACAGCTTATTGAACCAATTAGTTAAATGATTTCCTCAACATACATTTCCTTGATTTTATACATTTAAAAATAATTTAGAAAACTTTTAACTTCCCCATGTCATGACTAGACCCATGACTTGAAACTAATCCAAGTTACAGTAAGGATACCCCACAACTACACAGTGTTATGAAAACCTGACCATTCACTAGGTGCCTTTCTAAAATGAGCAAACTGCTTCACACCAACACCTGGTTGATAAGCATCTTCCTTAAAAAACCCAAACCTCAGCTGTGGTGACATACAGTTATCACTCACTCTAAATCTCAGCAGAAGGGATTTAATGATGAGATACTCTGAGGTGGCCAGAGATAATAAATTAAGATTTAAGGCAGTGCATGCAGTAATGGAGATACAGAATCAGTTACACACCAAAATTGTTAACAAGATGGATACTTACTCAGAAAGTCTGGACTCAAAATCAGGAACAGTCTCCTCTGTACACTCCATCTCTTCAACACCATGTCCTGAATTCCTGCAGCACTATGCATGGTTAACATCAGAGATACACACAAATTAAGACTGACTAAAGAAAGGGCAGCATTGTTTACTTACAAAATAATATTTCCTTCATTTACCAGATACTCTAATGTTAATTGCACAGATTCTAAATTGTAGTTTCTTATCCATCCTTCTGTCGTTTGCACCTTTTGAGACTGTGTTTTCTTCATTTGTCCTCTCTATAGATCAAATAAGAAAAAATTAAACGCAGTATGAGAAATTAAATATGCTGTTCAAATGTGACAAAACTGTAAGTACTAAGGACTGTTGCTGCTAGGCAGTCCATGTCCAAGAACATAATTTTATGTAGTAGAATACTCTTTTGACTGCGGGATACAAAGGAAGAGAAGCTTTCCGAATACCCTCAGATTGTGAGCTAAAGGAAGAGGAAAGAGAGCTTAGTTTGGAGGAGACAGAAAGGAAGACAATAGGAGAGCTCAGTGAAAGAATTAAAATAAATACCCCAGTGATTTACCAGACAGGAATTAAAAATAAGCATCTTCCAAACATGATTCAGAGTTTGAAGTGAAATATATTGGCTTCTGCTTTTTTGAAGAAAAATGCAGTATCAACAATTGATCTCATTTACTGTTTTGCCTGATTTGTTCAGATTGCTTCATCTCTGCAGAGTTAACTACATGTAGTTTCATGATGTCAGTGACTATGTCTATCAAATTGTCTGTACATATGCAAATGTAAGTTAGGAAACATATTAGCTGTCTATCAGCTTATCTATTTCCCACTTTGAATTTATAGTGGGTATGCATTCTGTACTAGTTGCTCCACTTTGTAGGAAAACTTGCCTACCAGTACATCTTGTGTCTTGCTGGTATGAGTTACCAGCAATCCTTTATCTGGTCCTAGGTGGGGCACAGTAAAATCTTGCTGTGGTGGATGATCACCCTGTAGATGGGATTTTGTGGTTACCCTACAAGACAATTAATTTTATGGGATTATTTCATTACCTGTAATATTCCTGTATTGTCATAATTTCAAGGTTTTTTTCTGTAGGAATTGTTTTACACTTTGACAGTTATTTAAACATTAATTTAACATATGACATTTTGAAGGGACATAATACATAGTTTATACAGGCTATAATTTATTTTATATCTACATATGTAGTCCCAACAAGATTTCATAAGTTTCCTCACCCAATTTTTTCTGAAAATTGATCATTGTCCAACAGCCATGCCTTTTTCCTGATGTGTGTATCCATTATATGAATAGACTTAGCCTTGCTAAAAATAAAAGCAAGAAGACAGCATTAGAACAAAAAAGTTTAAATCCTCAGGAATAAACACTATTAAAATTCATTGATATTGTCAGCAACTTAAATGATAATTTATATTGTATGTAGGACAACAGCAAACTAAAAAACAGAGAAGTTACAATTATCCATTTACAGAAAACACATTTAGGAACTATTCTGCAGGAGCCGCTTGTTAAGGGATTTTATGCAGTTAATTATATGTGTGCACAGCTGCTGGGAGACCGGCTACAGAGCTCAACCAGAAAAAGAGATTAACCACAGCAAAACCCAGAGCTGCTGCGGGAGCTGAGCCAGCCGGGCTGGAAGCCGGTGGGCGAGCTGCCCCTCGGGTTTAGGTTCAATACAAGCCGAGCAATAACCATCACAAAACCCCGTTTTTCACGTGGCAGGCCTCCACCGCCTCATCCCGTCCCGGGCCACCCGGGCCCTTCCCGTCCCGAGACCCTCCTCACCCCACGGGGAAAGAGCCCTGGGTCCCCCTGACCCCGCGCTGTCCCGTTCCCGAGACTCACCTCACCGGGGAGAGACCCCTCGGCTCCCCCGACCCTGCGCCGTCCTTTCCTGTCCGCTGAGACTCACCTCACCGGGGAAAGGCCCCCCTGTGCCCCGTCCTCCCTCTCTCCCTGGGCACCGCGCCAGTGACAGAGAACCCCCCCAAGCCCCCTCAGCACCGCCCGCCACTGCCCCGGCCTTTCCCTCGTGCGGGACCTCGACAGCGGAGAGGCCCAGCCCGGTCCCAGGCCGGTGTTACGGCGTTGCCGCTGGAGACGGGCCGGCCCCGGAGCGCCGCTTCCCGCCGCCTGAGGGCGCTGGTGGAGCGGGAGGAGACACCTGAGGGGAGGCACCTGCAGGAACCCGAGGGGACACCTGAGGGGAGGCACCTGCGTGTGCGGCGGGGTCGGTTTCAGTCAGTGCAGCCGGGATCAGTCGCTTTAGTAGACAATTTATTTTGATAAACTTGCTCAATAACAAAAATACAAGTGAAGAAAATTATGTTCATTTTATACAGTCTGTATTAACATTTGTTCGGAAATCATTAATTGAAAAAATGCTCTAACCAATTAGAAAACAACCCTCAGTAAAGGCCGGGGGGTGCAGGTGGCGGGTCCGGCCTCGAGCCCAGGCAGGACAGCCCGCCTGCAGACACCATTTCCTTCATTATGTTCATCCTTCACAAAGGTTTTAAAGGACAGCTTTCATTTTCCTCTGTGTGTGTGTGTGTGTGTGTGTGTGTGTCGGGGCAAACAGGAACCTACAGTTGTGTTCTGGAGTGGTTAAATAAGGTCTCGGAAACACAGGGATGGCAGGAGGGGCCGGATCTGGCGGTGTCACCTCAGCCAGAGGCCAGGGCTCAGTGGTGTTGCACACTGCCAGTGTCTCTGGGACACCGGCATCGCTCTCCAGCAGGACTAACAGTGGGAAACCACGTTACATGGTTAGACTGGTGTGTTCTGGGAAGCACACCTCCCCCAGGTCTGAGCCAAACAGCTTCCAGGCAATTATTTCAGCTGAGCTCAATGATAAGATTTATACAGACAAATTTACTAGTTTTCCTTCTGAAAGTATTTTAAGTTTCCAATCTTACATTTTGTTAGCCAAATACATGACAAAGTGTGCACAAATTACATTATGATGGGACATCAAACCTTTGGGAGGATTTTGAAGCAGAAGAATAAATGAAATTCTCTAGTGATGTATGAAATGAGCTGTCCTTCAAAAAGTTAAAAAATAATGGCTGGCAGAATCAGAAAAGTTTATGTAAACACTCAACACAAATATGGGATTACCTTTGGAGAAGATTCATAGGGAAACAGTTGCTTTTCATGAACTGAAAAAGTCTACAGATGTTTAGGCATATTCAATACGAACTTCCTGTAGTTCAAAACAAAACCTTGTGCAAATAAAACCTATAAATAGTCTTCAGCAGATTTTACAGTGATGCTCTTAGGTATGAAAAGAATGCACACAACTTTAAAACAAAAGTAACAGACATAAGTTTGACAAATGATTGCACCATAAAACAGTGTTTTATATACAGTTTACAAGATATGATTTTCTGCTATAAATTAATACTGTACTATATAGTACTTAGTGACCTTATTAAAAGCAACTGTTGACAGCTGTCTCTTCAATTACTGAGTTGGGCTTTTTAAAATGCATTTGGCCACATCTATTTCTGGACTTGAAATGCTCAAATATTTAATAAATCTATTTGTTAAATCTCTGCTAACATTTAATAATTCATAGCAATAGCATTGGCAGATCAGATAAACTTCCAGTCAGCCAACCATAGTCTGGGTATGCTCCAAGATAAGTGTTTCTTTTTTTTAATGATATGATGATCCATTTAATCAAAGCCTAAATCCACATGATGTTACTATAATTGAAATAAGTAAATTGGGGGGCAGGAAGGGGAAGAAATCTTAGCAGCTGAGAAACTCTCCCCACCCCCCAGCTGTGTTCCAGTTACAAAAAGCCTGAACTATTTACAAGTGTGACATTTCTGAAAACATAATTTATAATCCAAGTTTTAGTGAATACTTTAGCTTAGGACACAGTAGTGATAACACTAAAATTTTGACACATATCCAGCAGCTGAAACCTGCCTTTTACCTCCACCAGTATCACCAGGGACCTCAAACTGCCCATGCAGATGAAGGCTTAAATTAGGAATCAAATCACATTTAAACCATAACTTCCAAGTAGGTGCCTGGCTGTATTTACAGATTAGTATACTTCAGAAAAATGTAGTGATCCATAACACTCTGTTCTACCTGTAAATGAACTGACTGGAAAAAATAAGTTATAAACCGTTCCAGTGACAAGTTTGGTCAAAAATTTCAAAAGAATGACATACTTACAATCAGCAAATAACCTTTTCGTATTAAGATACCTTGGGAGGGGGAAAGGGAAGAGGTGGAAAAGGACAGGGTTCAGGCCCTAGGGTCTGAATGGCACACAGTTTAAAGTAATTGTGCAAATTGTGTTATTTTTAAACACTCCAGCTTATCTGGTAAGTGATTATTTTGGAAACTGCTGATTTTATTCTAACAACGACCTCATTCTAAAATGAGTGTCTATTCATTAGTGTAGTTCCTTAGTAAGCTCAATGAAACAGTGTTCAAAACAGACAATTTTTTTCAGAATGAATCTCAGGTAAACTATGTATTAACTGGAAAACAAATACTGATAGTGCAGGTAGCTTCCCTGGAATACCAAACTAGTAGTGAATTAGGACGTCTGTGGATTCAATGGTTTATCCTTGTATTGAAATGCAGAACTACTTTTAGTGAAGAATATTTACTCCAAATTTGTGTGGCCATTAAATCTACATTTAAAATAACAACTTTAGTAAACAAGGCATATATTTTTAAACAACTCTATTGCTCATTTTTTTGACAAAGATGAATTAATACTCAAGTGAAAATAAATTCATCCATCTTTGCAGTGGAATAGTGTTTGCATTACTTTTAACATTGCATTTTACATGTGCTAGAGAAATGTTTGCCTATGGTAAAATGCTATGCTTGAACATGTATGAATGCTAATGTAACAATGCAGTAGAAAAAGAGATGTTCTGTACAACAGTTGCTAATAATTTAAATAGTGTCAGTTTCCCAAAATTAGGATTTTAACTTTAAGGTATGACATGATCTCACCTTCTACCCTCATATACAAATAAATTACCATAAAAAGAATTTTAGCTTAACTTAAAATTGCACCTAGAAAGGCATGGGATCGTTTGTACCTATTACAAAAAACTGTTAAAATCAAGGGCTGCTACAAAGAATGAGGTAAACTGAAGACTCTCAGCTATGTGGCCTTCAGAGAAATGGCTTTTTTCTATTGAGTTCTAGTTTTGCACACCACAGTGTTTTGCTAGCAAAGCATTCTGAGTTCTTTTCCAGGAACCATTTGTGTGTATATACATATATATACATATGTGTATATACACACACACACACATACACACACACTGTATACTGCATCAGCAAAATATATATATATATTTATATATATATTTATATAAATATAAGGACGAAATCCCCCTCTAAAACGTTCCTTAGTGTTTCCTAGAGCTTATGGGGGAGGAGGGGATGTATGTGTTCTTGCTGTTACATACATTTAGAGAACATGTTTTGATCTATTGGCTTCTTGGTGCAGTAATGCAAGATTGATCCACATTGGTGCCAAAGGCTTTGCTCATCAGAAGGAAGATGTAAAATACTAATCTCCTAAACAGCGAGGCCAGCCTCACTTGAATTCCTCCGCAACCCTCTGGTCTACCACAAAGTTCATAAATACTTTGACTTCCAAATTGTTAGACGTTAAAAACAGGAACAGTCCAGTAACATGGGGCATTATGCTTCTCAGTGTAAAGCATTCTTCACTAGTTCCTATCACAGTGCAGACCTGACTGCATTAAAGTATGCTCAGGAGATTAGTCAACGTTGTCTGTATTTGGTTATGGGAAAGGCTCTCCTTTTTTTCATCCAAAGTGCATAGTGAGAACAAGTCAAAGCATTCCTCTTTTCAGTCAGTGTTTGATAGTCTGATTTAGGCATCCTCCTGAGAATGCAATTCTGATGTCTTGCTCTTTTCCAAAATAAAGTCCTGCAGTCCAGACATTCATCAGCCAGGTAAACAAACTTTGCCAGCAAATAGAAGTCCCACTATTGTAAAGAAAATGGATAAGACAAACAGTACATACGAAGACCCAACCACTGTGTTATTGGGTAATTTATATGGTTGACCTCCAACTTCATTGATGTAGAATCCTATTGGAAATATTAGGGCTGCCATACAGAATAGAATCACTGCAAAGAAAAGAGAAAAGAAAAAAAACAGTCAGTCACTGCTGTGTTAAAATGAAAATATTTACCCATTCATAGAGCACTCCAGAAAAACAAGCAAAATATCCTGACTGAACTGAAGTGCTGAGATCTGCCAGTACCTAACTTGCTTGAAATGACTGAGTAGGCCTTATGTCTCTTTCAAAACATCCCTCATCTACTCCCCAGAAAGACTGAAGTCCCCAATTTTGACTGTAATTTCAGTTCGGCTCACTAGACCATGAATTGTCTTTACAGAATAAAAAACTGGTAGATGTACTTCTATCACCATCTCAAAGTTTAGTCACAGAATTCATTTCTTCCCCAGTTATTTTACAGTCATGATAAAGTAACATTCAACATTGAAGAAACTCTTTTTCTATTATCAGTTGTCTTTTTTTCAACTGTAGTTGCCCTCTCCCATTCTGCACACATTCCTTTTCTGTAAAAGCTTTGCTAAAAATAGAAAACACTCAGACTGTCATTATAGCTTCTTTTAAGATTAAAAGATACCAGTTTCCTAAAGTTACTTGAATGCTTCCTTAGATAATGAAATATCCTTAGAATTTCCCACTGGAATACAAAGAACGTTTTCTGATTCAGTTAATCTAAGCTTCTTAGTTAAAAACTAAATTCAGACTCCATAAATAAAGAGACCAAGCAATCAGCCTTTTTATTTCACCTCCAAGTTAGACTTTTGTACACATTTCATTCTTGCAACTGACTCTGTGTGAAAGTACAAAAAATCCAGAACTCCTGTTAAAGAATTACATTACGGATTTCACAGGCCTTCAAGTATCAATAGTGGCTAAGATTCCTCACAGCACATTTCAGCACTCTGATAAAATCCAGGAGGGAACATCCGGTCTTGTTTCCCAGATAACAACTTCACTTTTCCTGTAACACATCTTTGGAAAAGTAACCCTATTTAGTTTGTATGTAGCAATGTGCAGGGCTCTACTGTCTCAACCAAGGGAATGACTTCCAAATATGGCTCCTCTCAGAGGCAAGATATTCTTCACAATAAAAAGGATTCGTTTTTGAATCGGTGTGATTGCTTATGCAAGAATATACAATTGGGGTTTTTTAATCAGTATTAGAATAACACAATTTTATCTGATTCTACCAGTTTAGTCAAGTACTAGTGCTTTACTCTTATTTGACTTGGATGTATTTCAACTTTGTTTCAAATACTGTTTATTGTGAGTGGAACATGGCACTCCAATACCTATTATTCAACCAAATCTAATTAGATCTGGGGTGAGAGGGGCTGAACTGGCTCTGTTCTCTCACCAATCCCACAAATCCACATACCAACAGCTCCCAACATGAAGCACGGCTCACACGGAAGCCTCTCCTAGTCATCAAACTGCCTATAACCTGGCAACACAAAAAGGAAAATTCAAGCCAAGTTACAACGTTCCTGCCTGAACAAAGTGCATTATATGCTGATTTTTTCAGCTTTCTCTAGTTAACACAGGCTGCAGCTTTAATTTTGTTAGTAAGGGACACAGGTGCTGTCCTCGTCTCCTCTTTCTCCACCACTACAAGACAGAACAAACTCTGGGGATGCTGTTCCCCACCGGAGCTTCCTTACTAAACACATATGCTCCAGTTTATCCAGCTACAGTGCCCACACTAAAACCATTTTTTAATGGGCTCCGTGTTTATTCAAGACAAACAGTTTACCACATATTTTATATCTTAGTGCTTATGATTTGCATAGCAGAGGTCTCAGCTTTGAGGAAAAAACACTCATATTCTAGAAGATACTTGTGGGCATGATGAATCTGAATTCAGAGAGTGCCCAAGCAGAAGTTGAGCATAAACAAAGAAGGATGGTTTCATAAACCATGAACCACATCAGAACATCAGCTGCTCTTTGCCTTCCAAAACACATAAAGCAGCTTTCACAACACGTTGAGCCAGCACCAGGATCATTCCTTCGGCTGCCAGTACCGAGCAGGAAGAACCAGATGTTCCACTGGAGGGGGCTCGTGCCTCGCTCGCAATGTGCCCGCACCGGCGGGTGGTTCTTCAGAGGGGAGGAGAAAGGGCACAAACAGAAAACATCTGGCAACTGCATCGTTACCACATTCCTGCTCACTGCCACACAGAACCAAAGACCCGGCAACCAGAGGTTAAACATTAAACAATCCAGAAAGCTTTAATCTAAATGATTATTGGCCTATGTAATTCCACTCTACGCAGTCTAATCCTTAAAGAACATTTCCCTTTTAAAAATTGTATCTTAAAACATCTGAGTCCATCTGAGGAAAGCAAGAGTATATGTTTCTTGAGCAGATCTGTGTAAGCATAGAAGAGCTTACTAGTCTGCATCTGAATGGTGGCTGCCAAAACCCCCAAATAGTTCCTGTAATTCTTTAGCTTGAAATTGTTTTGAGCATCTAATGACAACTTCAAAAAAATCCAGTCTTAAAAAAATAGTCTAGTCTTCAGAGAGCTCACTCTACTCTCTGCTTGCGTCTTTAGAGACACATAACACCGAAAGCAGCACCTGGTACAAATCTCTAATAACTCAAGAAGCACTTTATTCATCAGGGAACACCAGGGACAGACATTCACAGGACAGCTTCTGTTACTTAAGGATGTGATTATCTTGCCCCATTTTTACTTGCATTCCAAATAGCAAGTTCATTATTGCTCATGAACTTTTAAATCCTCAGAAAAAAATAAACAAAAACCCCAGACTCTCTGGTAACTACTAGAAAAAAGGCAGAAATATGATTTTTCTGTCTAGCATCTCCTCCCTTGATACATCTCAGAAAAGCACCTCACTCAGTTGTAGCAGACACAGAATTAATTCCCTTTCTAGTTGCAGCAGATGGTAAGAGACCTGAGTCTTTAAGATGTAAACACATCTTGAGAGAGCTCTGTGAATTCCTGCAAGAGCCAAGATTGCAATAGCATACATAAGATCACCTATGTGGCCTCCACAGGGAATAAGCTCTGTGCATTGTTTCTAATTATGGAACATAACAGTATCTGTCTGAAGGACCACGAAAATTATAACATTTGATATTTCCATAGCTTCATCACATCCTATCTTTTCAACCAAAGACAGAAAACAAGCACTCTGAAAAGGCAAGAGGTTTATATAAATCTGAAGGAGTGGTAACAAAGAAGGAGCTGTTTCAGAGTGCACAAATACTAAAGCCAGGTTACTTTTTTGCTACCAAGTTGTGCCACTATGTCCCAGGGTGCAATTAGTTATGAGATGGTACAGAAGCTGGGATAGCAATAGGCAGTCACTTCACACTTGAGCACCAGTCTTTGGTACTGTGCAAAGGAACAGGATCAGAGCTTTGCCTGCTACAAACACACAAGGCACAGCTATGAGTTTGCAATACCCTGCTCACTGAAGAATCACACAAAAACCTGGGCAGTGCACAAAGGAACATTGACAAGGAATCCACTCTCCATTACATTGTATGAATGTGGTACTACTGAAACATCACTGATAGTTTTGATAGTGTCCCTGCCCAAAGTGACAATATCTATCACATCAGTAGGAACACTGATTCCTGAAAGACTCTTCTCTACAGAAAATGAAGGAAAACCTTCACATTTGTCTTTACAACACTTTTGTCACTCATGCAAATAGGACAGCAATATCTCTCCTTTCCACAAAGCTGTTGCAGAGATGTCAGAAGGCTAAGTTTCTGTGAAGTAAACCCACTGACAACTGGTGAATGAGGCGAATGCTGTGCCTGTAAATACCCTCCAGGGTGTATCCCTTAAGAAGTGTATACAGGGAAGAGAACTGGCAGACCAAACTTTTGTCTTCCGCATGTCTCTCAGCTACACAAGATAGACAAGACCACTCTCAGAAATAATTTGTATTTATAGGTGTGTAGCTGAAAAAATCTGGATATAAGTATGTACTTGAGAACATCTGGAGTCACCCAACATGACAAGACTACAAGCAAAAATTCCATGAAAAATGTATGTTATACAAAGATGTAAGAATGCCAGCATGAACTGGATAAGAGTGACCTCTTACCAGGCCTTCCCTGCTGCTGTCAGAGTTGCAAGGAAAGGGCTGAGCAAGAGTATTCTTTTGCCCTCAGATATTTACTCCAGACCCCCTTGCATTGGAAGGAACAAAGCTGCCAGTACCAGAGCTTGGAAGTCCCAGCAGACTTCCCTGCCTGCCCAGGATAACATGTCCTGAGTTGTGTTCAGAAAGTTCTGTGACAAGAATATCTGCTGGCAGCCTGCACGAGGCCTTTGAGTTCTGAAATTGCTTGCAAACGAGATGTAATACAAATATGAAGTTTTCCCTACCCCCTTCTAATGAGTTACATATGTTTTCATCTAAACAGCACTGGCACTTCACAGAACGACCTGCTCGTGGTATTCCAAGTTGATTCCACATGGCTGCATATTTCCTAATACCAGCCTACAAATAAGTTACTAATTTGTGTTGCATCCAATGAACCATAGAAGTAATTTTCAACAACTTTTTGAAAAATCTTGAATTCCACCTTCCAGTCATTTTTCTTCAAAATTAATTTTCCTAACAAGTGAGTTAAGAGATAAAATTTCCCATCATCATTGTTAACAGGAATGCAAAGGTCACAGAGTTAAATATATTGAAGATGAACACCAAAGACACTGAATTTTATAATTTTGGCAATGCAGTGATCATATCCTTAATAGAATTATGAATAATTCTGACTTGCAAAAGAACAAATTATATGTTACATTATTAAACATCTCATAGCAAAAAGACAAGTGCTGAAATAAAAATGTCCTTCTATACTGAGATATATAATAATGGACCTGTTGCAAGCCTAAGGAGACCTACAGAAAAAAAACCCAAAGCAAAACAGCTTTAGAGTACCAGACATTTTGGCTGAACTTATCACTACAGTTGTAATGATTTGAGATATTTAAGAAAAATATTAGTATTAGTACTCCAAAGCCCCTCTTTACCCACGAGCTTTGACTTCAGCTTACTGTAAGCATCTTAACTTTAGATGGCATTTTGAGTTTAACTCCCCCGCATATATTAGATATATATTAAATATGTATAGATAAACAGGTGCACTGGTAGAGTTGGGAAGGAATATTCAGTAGTACTCAGGTCTGCTATTTTAATCATTCACCGGAAAATAAATGAAAGTCAATCACAACGGATACAGCATTTCAATAGCTCCATTGTCTGCAAGAGCTGCACTATTAATTTAATATGCTGTGTAGCAACGTTGTCAGAAAGATGGCTTTGATTGTACAAGTGCCTCAGTGAAGTAGCTTTGTTGAAGCTGAGCACTTTTTATTATTATTCCCTTCCCAAAAACAAGGTTAAATCTTACTCGTATTAGATATCATTAGATGTCACAGAGTTCCATTAAACCTTATTTATGCCCGTGTAAACCACAAACTTGCATTTTCTAGTTAGTGTTCACACTACCTTTAGTGGTATGTCATTATTCAAGTCAATTTAAAAGCCCTCAGGTTTTGAGATTTTTCATGCTGTCATCCCCACCATTAAGGCACCATTTCACAGTTGGGCTAAGCCTGTAACACACACCAAGAAAAGGAAGTTTGAAAGTTATTACCCTCGCTCATTATAACTGTTTTTCTTTTGCACTGAAGTAGCCATAGGATATGTTTCCCTATGTGGAAACACAGGGCTGCTGGAGAAGGCTCAGCTGTGACGAGTTACACTGGTGCTCACGCAGAGCAGAACCAAGGGAGGCAGAAAAACACTGGTACTCCTCCCTCCAGCTAAAGCACGGCTGCAGGTCACTTCTGGAAGCAGAAGTCTCAGTGCTGTGAGGCACAGCAGATGCTCTGCAGTGGGCAATCCTCCTGCATAGCCAATTAGGATGCAGATATTCTGAATAAAGCAGCAGCTGCGAGTGTGAAGCAGGACGGAACCAGCACCGACCCCGAACGAGGTATTCATGAGACACCTGGATAAGGGACAGGTTGTCTCAGATGTACCAACTGCCTCCTCTGCCTCAGAGAGGGAATTTTCAGTCATTCCATGCTGCTAGGATTAAGTCCTGGATATATGGGAGTGGGGAACTATGAAATACTACAGCCACTCAAATCAGGATTGACCTCTTCTATCACTGCTCATTTCCTTAGGTCAATTAATGGCACTGCCCAGGGAAGGTAAAGAGGTCAGACCTTCCTTTCTCTCATCTTGGACCCACAGACTATTATTCCCTCTCAATTACAGTCACTTAAGATAACAACCCCTTGATTTTTGAAGACTTATTTTTCCCTCAGTTGTGGTATTTAAAGAGAAGGAATGTTTTGTACAGTAGGAGTCCTAAGCACCTGCTCCTTAACAACACTATGGCGTTATTTCAGACTCCACCAGTTTATCCTGCATACAGGTCAACTGTGCAGTTGAGGTCACTTACTTCCAGTGAAAGCTATCCAGCGGGCATATTTAGTAGCTTCTCTTCGCCAGTGGGAAGCCACCAGCAAACCACATGTGACAGTTAGTGAAATGATTCCCATTATGATGAAAAATAACGTAGTGACCCACTCAGGAGGCAGCCGTGGAGGAATACAGGTCCTGTCACGTCCATGGATGGTTTGACACTGTCGCACAAGGCCAACTGTGAGAGCACCTGAAAATACATAGCAGAGAGGCAAGTAAACTTTCAAAATCCTCTCTGAGGGGCGCTCAATTGCAAACCAAAGCTCAGAATTGCCCCAAAATAAGGGTTTCTTTCTTTGATGAACCTTTATAAGGCTTTCAAACACAGAGGATGGGGGGGGCATGCTATAAACATCTATCTTCATGTTCTTTCATCCCACGCTTGCACAAGCTGAAGTGAGATGGTTGCAAGCTGTATCTGGTTCCTGAGTGGCAATCAAGGTCTAATCAAAGGGATAAAGCAAAGTAATAAAGCCTGCCAATATCAGCTAACATGGTAGCTGAGTTGTATAGAGGATCACTCCTTCATCCATGCAAGATGAAGTATTTTTATAGTCTAACAAAATGAGCTGCAGCCCACCTAAAATGCCTTTAATTGTCTGATACCTTTTTCCCTCATCTGTAAATAAGGCTTTAATCCTCTGAGTCTTGCAGCAGAAACTGCATTTGATTCATGTATGATTTTGAAAACGTAAGAAAAAAACCACTTCTTGACAGTAACTCATTAAAAAGAGTCCCTCCATGCAAGACTGATCAATCCTTTTGATGGCTAACAACAGTTACTGCACACTGAAACTAGGATATCTACACAAAAGATCTATCAAAAAGATCCTAGAAAAAGGATAAGACTGGCACAGGAGCTATGTATTTTCTGTTAAATAATAAAATACAAATCTTCTTTTAAATCCAAGTCAGTGCTTTTGAGACTCATAAAGAAGCTTTTAGTGAGCTATAATAGCAAAATTATCTTTCTAACCCCAATTTAACATGCAAGATTAAGATCCATTTCTTCCAGTGTCTCTTAAACAAGTTATTTTATTAAGTTCTAGATTAAGTCTTATTAAGTTCTAGATTTCTCAATTTTGTCCATTCTTCTGAACTGTTGTCCTAAATAATCACAATTATCCTTTACCTACTTTAGGAGCAAAAAACAACAGTGGATAACATTAGGGTCAACATCTTTCTCCACAAATTACTTCAAGTAAATATTGTTTTAGTTGACCTGTTTCAAATAAAAAGAGGGCAACTTAGACACAATTACAGTAAGACTCAGAAGCTTAGGTTTAGTCTGTCTTGTGGAGGGAGAAACATCTGTCATTCTTTTTAGCTTCTTTTTGGAAAAAAAAAAGGCCTGAAACAAAGGAGGAAGCCAATAGTCAAAAGTCATAGTAACAAGTCCTAGCATGCACCTCCTGGCACCCTGGAGTCAGTTTCTACAGATCCTGTCTGCTCACACCTCAGCAATGAGCACCAGCAGAATCAGCTTCTGAGATTAGAATTGTTGGGTTAGGAGGCAGCATATCATGTTTTATTAGATGTTTAGACTTTTATTAGATGTACTGCTTCACATCCCAGGGGATGAGAAGAACTAAAAGCAAAACCATTACTGAATCAGTTCTGTTGAAGTATTCTTGCAACATTTGTTGTAACTACAAAATTTCAGTCCTATTCAAATACATCCTTTTAATTACACATTCATTAACTGAAAGATTCGGTGATGAATTTTGAGCTAAAAGTTGAACAGCTACAAAACCAATAAAGTCGGCATTTTCTACTCCAGATATACAACAATCACACCATTGCTGTGCACCAGGATCACACAAACCTGAACCAGTTACACAAGCAATCGTGCACAGCTCCACACCTGTACAGATTTACATGAACTGCTTCCCAGTTGCTCTTCCATAGCTCTGCACAGCAGCTGCTGGGGCAGAGGGGAGATGTGCCTGTGTCCTTAAAAGTCAAGCTCCCAGGAACACACACACACTGCAGAACCTCATACACAACACTGAGAGTTTCCTGTAGCTTGGGGATAAAGAGGCTATTCACTGCACTATCACAGAACAGGAAATTAATCCAAATCACTCTGCAAGACTAGGATTTAACAACAATTTTCTATACTTACAGCAGAAGTCAGTTTTTTCTAAAATGCAATTCTAATCAATGAATGACTTCATAAAAATGACATCACATGCTCAATAGAAGTTTTCTGGATTCAAAGACCTCTCCTGACTTCAGTGGCAATAATTTACTGCATTTTTAACTTTGGCAAAAGCAACAGTGATCACTATGCTGGACTTGGTTCCACTTTATGTCTTAACTGAAACTGAAGAACAGCTGCTGTAGATGAGCATGATTAGCAAGACACAAATATTTCATGGTGCAGATGCAATTTGCAGTTTATACTGAAGATATTTTTCAATTAAGAAGAGCACATTTAACATGTCAGATTCAGAGAGAACCAAAGCTAAGCCCAGTAGTGCCCTATCTAGAGGAAACAGAAGATAACTCCATCTTGAACTATTATTTTTCAATGCAATTTTTCTTACTGTCAGTATCTACTTCTCTAAAAAGGTGATTTTCTCAAAAAACCCAACCAAACCAAGAAACCCACAACTGAAAATGAAGTAAAGGAGAATAAAAATCTCTGAATTGTGAATACCAGAGTAGCATTCCTTTTTAATACACAGGAATAGTTGCACAAAATTATTCAGAGAATGGTTTCCTAAACATCACTTCTGGTGCCCAAGTGTCTTGCTTCACTCTGGGTTTGTTTCTTTTTATAAATGAGAGTTTTAAAATGTCAGCAATTAAATTTCAGAATCTACCATTGTAGAGGAAATATACTGAACTTTATGGTTAAACTCCTACCAGCCCATGCACAGTATTTTTTTGAACTCTGCTACACAGATTAAAAATCCAAAGTAGATATACTCCATATTCAAGGTTTTCAACCTTGAGTCTGCAGACTCTAGGGAGGCAAGTGGAGGGCAAAAGGTCTGTGAACCATTTCTGAAGGTTTCACGAGGGTAACTGGAAAATCAACCTCATTATGTGCTCATAAATTCAGTCAAAGTTCAAGATTAAGTTGACTATACAGGAATATCTCACTTGTGTATATAAACTGGGCACAAGGAAATGAAACCTCGGGGCTTGTCCCATAGTGACAAATCTCCTGCTGAATTCAGACTTCAAAAGAAGTCTCTGGTATGGAAAAAGAGTATTTATTTGCCATGAAATTCAAAAGGAGAGTGTGTTTATGTGGTACTTTATTGTGTTGGTCCCCTTCTCAAGCACTCAAGCAAACAGTTGCCAGGCAGCTGCCAACGAACTTGGCAACAGAAAATCTTGTTTCACCTTATCTAAGTCTATCACTGAAAGAAGGGACAGATATGAAACTGCACAGTCTTCTTCTGCCTATATTTGGAGAACAGCCCAACAGTCCATCCCAAACCAGTAACCAAGTTCCACTCTGATCCATAAGTAAAGAGGTTTTAAAGTCATTCTTTCAGAACAACTTCAGCATAATTGCTGAAAATCTAAGCACCTAACATAGGTATGGAACAAACAGCACAGCTAATGCCAGCAGATTAGGCATCTTATGGATGGATGCCACCCAAAATATGTGCAGTGGAGTAAACACAGCTGCCCACCCACCTCCCCATGTCCACCTGGCTCAGCCCTTGGGAGCCACAGTGACAACCCTGAGGTGCAGGGGTTGCTCTTGTCCTCAGGGCTGCTCCCCTGCTCTCGTCTGCTTCTCTCCCTGGAGCTTCTGAGATTGGCATTATTCAGGTCAGAACAGCCAGTGCAGGAGGTGATTAGGATAGATATGCTAATTACTAAAAATGAGATTCGACCTTTACCAAATCAGAAAATGCTGCACTGAGCAAATGTTAGTGAAGTGGTCCTTAGTCTTTTCCAGTAAATCTATTCCCTGAAGTGCCAAAGCATTTCAAACACATTAAACAACCTCTCAGGAGTGACAGTCTGTGTATAACCAGGGTTCCAGTTAATTCCAGAGAAAGGTTTTGTGATCACCCAACTTCTCCAGACCACCAGTAATGCTCATCTTCTGACACTGCATATTTTTACCAGAATCAGTAATAAAAAGGATCTTCAACAAATACACCAACACTGGGGAGCATCACCTGTTTAATAATTAAGCTTCACAAAACCATTGAGGAGAAGAGGGGGAACAGCACCAAACCAAGGAATGGCAAGCCCTGGTTTTACCCCTTGGTGCAGATGTGCAGCTGCCAGGGAGCCGACCCCCAGGTCCCCCTCCAGCCCCGCGGTGCTGTGCCATCCCTCTCCCGTTTCCCTGGTAACTACAGAGCCACCAAGGAGGAGTCACATTCTACAGAGAGAAACAAAGATTGCTGCAGCCCTTTAACTCCCCCTCCTCTACATCACTTCTGAATTATTAAAAGTGGCACAGCGATACCATGGCTGGAAAGCAGCAGCATAATAATGGCCATCCAGATGTTCTCTGCTCATCTGCTATTTGACTGCCAGAACTCGTGGGATCAAGTGTGCCAGATGGACACAGGAGAGGTGCCACTGCCACAAGGAGCTTACCACAGCACAAGAAACAACTAATATGGTAAAAGCAAGATGCAGTGAGTGAGGTGGGGCTCAAATGTTAGAAGGACCCAGAGCTCAGCAGCTATGCTGGCACACAAACATGCAAGGCACAAATCCTCAGAACTGCTCTTGCTCAGCTTGGGGTACCTGCTCCTCCTCTGTCCCCTCCTACTGTCCTGACTTGAAAATGTGTTTGCTTCCCTATTAGTTTAGAGAAAATGCTATTCCTTGGGTTTAAATGAGTCTGCAACCCCTTATACTCCTTAACAACAGCTTCCTCACTTCTACCTTCCATACATCAACCACATCCTTAGAAAAATGCTTAACACTAACATTAAATAAATATTACAGACCAATATACCTGGTGAGGAGGTTAAAACACACAACCACTCCCAGAGAGTCGCCTGCTCTCCCTCCCTCACTGTCCTGATGAGACAGGGTGGTTCTGCTGGGAATGCCAGCTGTGACTGCCAGACAGTTTCTGCTCAAACAAGACGCTTTTCTTCACTGTACTGTGGACTTGTTAAACCATCTTTGCAAAGTGAAGAGCACAGTTTAGAGGTTTCTTAATGAGGTGTTGGTGGCATAAATCTTAGAGCACTACCAGTGTAGCAAGGACACCACTAAGTTTTATGTTTTAGTAATGAGCACAGTACATGGAGCTGTGTTATGTGGGCACACTAAAACATTCATTGCTGCCGGTTAGGTAACAGTCACATGCCAGGGAATGACATATGTAAAGTAGGGGCAGCCCAGTTAAGCCATTCCCTGTAACTCTCACTGGGCCACAGACAAGGACAGGAGCTAAGTTGGTTTTGGAAAGTTTCTATAGATTTGATAAACTTGAATGAAAAAGGTGTAGATCCATCTAAGAGGAACAGGCTGCAGCTGCCTAGTGCACAGCTGTAGCTTCCTACCAACCCAAGCGGAAACTTGAAAGCTCTAAAGGAAACAGTGATTTGGTCATGGCAGACTAATTCCATGCACCAGTGTAAAGGATAACCATCAAGTTGGCTTTGGTCACCTTGCCTTTAACATGTTTGCTGTTCTTTGCCTGCAACCAAGCCTCTCTGAGAGAAGACTGCTTTCAAAGTGAGAGAAGCATAGCTGAGGAGTTCCTAAGAGGAACAAACAACACAGCATGGTAAGAACAGTTCCAACGCACCTACCCCTTAACAGCAAACAAGGAGGAGGGACTTCCAAGAAGAAAATTTTCAAACTCATCAAAGGAATTTGGCAGTTGAAATGGGATGTTTCCCATTCCTACATATGGAATTTATTTTCCTGCAATGGCCACTTGAAGTGATGTTGCTATACAAAAGGGGAAGAGAAAATGACTTATTTAGGTTTATTAATATGCATTTTGTTTTGGGCAAAATTTCTATTAATTCTATAGTCTAGGTACTAGTTCTTTGGACACAGAGTGCTCTCCCTTTTGCCTTTCCTGAAATCCAGGGAACTCACACTGCTGATCTTTCCCAACCACAGCCTTGGAGTCACTCCATACAGTTAATTCTTCTTATTCCAGTGCAAAACTCCATCAGAAATCAGGCTCTGTACCCTCTTATGAGATTAGTCACACTCAGAATAAGCAATGCAGAAGGTTAGGGGAAAAGCTATGCCTTTGTAGGATAAGCACCACCTCTGGGGTGAAGGGGAAAAAGATAACAGCATCCTGCTGGTTTGCAAAACCGAGGAGGAAAAAAGAATTAACAATGCTGGGGACCACCACCTGATCCTGTAAGACAAGGCCCACGTTGTAAGAGTCAGACAGAATCACAGGGTCTCAGCATGTCAAGTTCTACTGAACAATGCCCATGGGCATAGCTCATAGAATTGCTCTGCACCGACAACTGCTCACAGTCATAGCCTTGGAAAAGGAAACATAGTCCTCAACTAAGTTTTCAACCACTGACCCATTAAAGCAATTTTTAAAAGTTTACAGCCTCAAATAATGTCATATCAGAGCATTTTTTAAAATACACATACACATAATCAACTGCAGCTAAGTCACTATATGCAAGTTGAACACCTTTTCTTCCAGATTTGTGCTTCGGTCATCGTAGGACAGTACAGTTAACTGTTATACCTAAATAGCTATAAAGGGTACATAAAAAGATCAAAATATAAGGTAAGATCAACTACCAGTTTCTAATCAAGGATGAGAATGCCATGTTTGGTACAGTTCTTACATAAATAATTACTTCTTTTGTGAGGGATGGAGGTAGTTTGAGTAGATGCTCTTTAGCACTTATGCTACTAAAACAACTTTGAGGTACCATGCAAGTACAGTATTCAGGATGTGGCATAACAGATTGATTCTTTCACTGCGGATGTTCCAGTATGTTGTTCAGTTTGTAGATTAATAGGAAACCAAGACTCACTAAAATAAGATTTATGAATGTTAAAGGATGATCTAGAGGAAGGCTGCAAAGAATAAGAAAGGATCAACTGCAAGGGCAGAGAACACGGAGGAGTCAAAAACAAAGGGATTATAAATTATCTTTTCTGCCCTTTGTATGCCAAATCTTATGTTTTTGGCATTCACTCTGATTTGTCTCTCAGATCATCTAATAGGTATCACAACCTTGGAAAAAAGCTTTGGAGTTTTTCATTTTGAAGCAGACCAGATGCAAGATCAATTCACTGGATTTTTACTGGTATGAAACAAACACCTGAATAATATTTATACAGTGTTAAAAAGTCAGTTTTCAGTAAGTGGCTAGATTTACTTGCAAAGTCCCTGCTATATCTAAATGGCCTCATTTAAAAGCAATTTGAGTCCATGTTATAAGATTATGTTATACAACCTGTTATTTCTCTTCTACTCCATTTATCCCCTTCTCTCAAATCTGATGCTCTCTCCCTTCCAAACCAACTTTGAAATGCATCATCCTTCTTGCTCTAGAGATGTAAAGGACATTTACTTGCTTCAGGAGTTAAGTATTCTTAAAAATATTGATATAGGTGAGGTAATAGCTCTGGTTTCAAACCCAGCTTGTGCTAGCTATGAGGAACCTACCAATTTAATTATATTTAACTATCTAATTTCCAGAGAATTTAACTTACTAGGTACCATTTTTGGCACTCCTTAGAAAGCTTACTGGCTTTTAAAGAGAAGAATTCCCGATTTTAAAGTCTAAAGCCAATGTTAAAAGAGCTGTGGTATATTAGCAGAAGAGCCTGCCTTGCTGCTGAACAACATCTGGTGCCAAGTTGCCTCAAAAGTTTTCAATTCCGTGTTTGTATCATGCCTAATGCAAACCAAATCCCACTCCACAAAAACCACAGTCTTCTCCCTCCCTCCTCCCTCCCCAAAGAGGGAAAAAAAAAAAAAAAAAAATCGGGGACCATCTATTGGGAAAGACTTACACATATTAGAAAAGTTTATTACTACAGATGACAATCATTATGATACATTAGTTCTAAGGGATGCTTAAATTGCAGACATTTGAACCAATAAAAAGCAAGTTTATTTCTGAATTCCAACATACAACTTTCAATGCCCTGCTGCTTGTATATTGGGTTCACTGAATTTTTTTTTTTTCCTTTTGCATTCCCTCCTTTTTTTCTTTTTTAATTTTTTTTTTGAGATGGACCACCAGACTCTCTAAGAGCTATCCTCAGGCACCAACGCAGAACAACTCTCCTGACACAACAAAGGCTCTGTGTATTCTCACATATCAGAGCCAAGAAATCTGCCCATGCTGGAGGTATTCCTTCCTTCAGAAGAAGATATTCTTCCTACTTCAGAAGACAGCATTAACTAAATGTTGGTAAACAGGATCTCTAATAAGCTGCATCCTTCTGGTTGTTTATTTTCTAACACTATAAGCATTTTCACAATGGAACAGTGTTGTCAGTGACTAGAATCTTTACAGTTTCTGAAGTGGCAAGGGCCTGGAAAAAAGAGAGAACTTTCCTAAAATAAGAAAACTTAATGTTTTATTTAGTTTAAAAAACAAACAAAAAAAATTCCATAGTTATTTCCACTTTTCCTCCAACCAAAGTAGAACTACTCAAAGTTGACAAAATTCACTGCCTAAAAAAGGAAAGATCAAAGGCAGTGTCAATATTTAAAAGTGATTTTTGTAGTCAGCTACACTATTTTACACCATATGTTCAGTTGAAAGCCACAAGCTTTGACACCTACAGCTGTTCTGCCATTTAACATCTGATGAGCTTGTGTTCTTTTTAACAGAGTTAGTTATATTTGGCTTCAGACAGAGCTGTAAAATGTTACCTTTCTATCCAATACACCACACTGCCCTACTCCAACCTTCTCAGAGACGGTCTGCTCAGCACCTCACAGCTGTATGGCTGAGGTGCAGTCTCTGAGGCTGGTCATCATCCACAGGAGCCAGGGACATGAGGTGGCCAGGCTGGGGCAGTAACAGCAGCACCAGAGTTTGCCACATGGTACAGACACAACACAACCAGGACAACACAGAGATTCTGGATCTCACAGTGTGGTGGATCACCTTCCACACAGGTGTCTTACAAGGTTCACAGGATGGCAATAACTGGACTTCAGAGCCCTCCGTTTTTAACTCCTGCATATCCAAAAGCATCATTTAATCAAGTTAGCTGAGTTTCAAATTTATTAGTTATGCTCAAGCAGATCAGGATAGATACACCAAAATTCCCAAACCAACCAAGTAAAGCACCGTACTGTTCTCTCTGCATTCATGGAGAGAAAACAACCTTCCTGGTTACAGCCTAAAGCAATTTCTCTGCCTAGTGACAAAGGTATTCCAGTTAGGGGGAAAATTCAGGTCCTGGCTCTGCCTTCAAGATAGCTTGTGCATTTTAACAAATTAAATTCATGAGGAATAAGGATCATCTTCCTCTGTGAGACATAACTGTTGTGCTTTGCATTGATCTCAGCTTGCATCAGACATGCTCCAAGGACACCCACTGATCTGGCTCTTCCATGGCCTCATGAATCACCCAGTGGTGAAGGTGAAAAGAGAAGTGTTGAAATGCCTTTGGCATTTATATGGTTAGAAACATATTTGCAAAGTTTAGGTGTATGTTCTGCAAACACCTTAAACACACCTATATGTGCTGGAACATTTGCTTACACCTGAGCCTAACTTTCTCTTGGTCCACTACTGACAGAATATTTTAGGCCCAGATTGCCTGAAAGTACAACAAACAGACTATGCTAAATAAAGAACGAAACACTCAAAACCCAAACCAAATGTACTAACAATTGTGGCAGTTTCTTTACATCACATAACTGATGGCAGGATTGTATTTATAGCAATGAGGACATGAGAAGGGAGGTTTGGAGGTAGAAGTACTCCTTTATTAAAACTCCTAGAATAATTGGAACGATTAAGCACATTTCTGGTATTGCAAGCCCTTCCTTAGACACACAAGTTTCCCTAGACTAGCTGGGGATATAAAAGATCCTATCTCTGTCTACTAGACTTACTTTTTTTCCATAAGGCACCTTTGCCAACTGAAGAATTTGCCCAAAAATGTATTTCATTGCAACTAGAAAAATATTTCAGGTAGAATAAAAGCGAACCTTAGTTTTTATTCCTAAAGGCATTTTTTAACTGTTGCCAAATATGTATATGACATACTTGTAACAACTAGGAATACAGGTTAAACTGCACTTTAAATAGGGATTAGGTATAGGGCCAACAAAGGTTTTATTATCTACAAGTCACGTTTTATGTGCTGAAAGACAGATTGAGATACATCTCAACTCCATACAACCTGTTCTACAGGACTGCTGGCACTCAGCTTCCTGGCTAACTAACATTTTAAGACCCACCCCCCTCTCAAAATAAAAGGTAGCTTTAACTTTTCAGGTAAACTGGAAAATAAACCAAACCAACCCAAAACCCAACCTTCTTCTGCAGTAATAATTCTCAAATTTAGGCATTTATTTGCTGTTTCCATCACTACAAAAACATTAAAAACAAAGGAGAATAGGAATGCAGGAAGCATATTCAAGATTTACCCTAAAGTTTCTATTTTCTTATCGCTTTTGCTAGGACAAGTCCTTGTTTTAGAAGCCTGCATAATTTAAGTCTGAATTATTCAGGCAATTAACAGGTGCTGTCTGTGTGGTGATAACACTTTCTACCTTATCAGAAATTGGCATCTACCAAAATAGACTGTTAAGAGTCTGGAGTGTTCTCTTTTTTTTTTTTAAACTAATATAAGACAAGACAGACCGTTCCTGAACAGTTCAATTGCACTTCACTGAAATAAAATATGACTTGATTGAAAGAGCAAGGCTCAGTCCTTTCTGAGCAAGTGGGACTGTTCTTAAAAAGCAATCGGATGTTATGCAGTGCTCCAAAGAACATATCTGTTACCAAATGTTTATACAGTTGTTACATCGACATTCTGAAAGACTGACTCTAATTTTAGATTTTATATAAACAACCAAGAAATGCTCTGTCCTTATCACCAACTCCATCTTACTGAACATCTACTTACAGAGAGCATTTACTTCAGATTACACAGGGCATAAGTCAACAGACTCCTGTTTGTGAAACAGCAACTGCTACTTCTGTCCTTTACTCCTTTTATTTCACCATTTTTCATGTATTAAGCTTCAGGGTGCTTCTTGAAATTGCTGAGTGACCCAGTAATACTCCACTGAAAGAATTTATGGCACCACATTAGAAATTCTTGGCCTTTCAATATTTTCAGGTTTCCTGTACAATCTTGTTGCATAGTTTTTTAATTGAATTAAGTGTGGGTTTAAAAAACAAAGTGAAACATGCTTCTTCCCACGAGTTCCTACAACAGAGAGCACATCACTAACTCATGAATTTAGGTGCACAATTAGTTTCAGAATGGAATTCAACCTAACGAAAAAAGAAGTTCTTTCTTCACCCTTGTGACTTCTCTTCCCCCACAGCATGAAACGCCTACAATGCTCCTCACATCAACAGCCACAGAAGCAGCAGTGCATTTTCTCCTCTACAAGAAAGGAAATCAGAATCTTCCACTGTTGCAGTTCTGGAGCTGACACTTCCACTGACCGTGGGAATACTGTCGGACTACTGTCTATGCCTGAGAAAAGATTTCTCTTAACTCAGCAATTTAAGAGTATTGTTACTTTGTATAAAGAAGATTGAACATTAAAGCAAATTTTCAAATAAAACAAGTTACCCACAATACAGAAGTCATCCTTCAGGAAACCCTTTACCAGTCTTCTTCACTTTACTTTGGTATAAAGACACTACAATTAAAGGTTGTTAATATTTGATACATTATGCTCATACTGATGAAGTTAATGATAAAACCATTCCCCCTTGTACATTTGCCCTGCCTATCAATGAAGTCAGGTTCCTTCTTATTTCAGACGTATACAAAGATTTTACTGCAGAAAGCAAGCAGTTTCACTAACACATCCTCCTAACATTAGTATATATGCCCTAAATCTGAGAAGAGTATGAAGAACCTAGGTTCAAAGCAGCCCTACTGAAGTATTCACAGCAAAGCAGTTCAGAGCCACACTGAATGATCAGTTGTCCTATTCTATGCTCTTTTGATCCCATACCTATTCCTTAAAATACAACTAAATGACATTGCTGCCAACAGCAGAAAGTAGTCACAGCAAGAGAAGTGGAAGAATAACCTGGGCAAAAGAATGGAAAACCCAGGAGTAAGAACTGCAACACTACAAACTGGGATGTTGACTCAATGATCAGCACTAGAGAAATAAACTACTTGACTTTACTGTCTATGAACACTGTCATTTGATTATTAAATTTTTGGATGTACCAAGCTCAGAGACAGATCAGCCCTACTAATACAGTGTCCAAACAGTGACACAAAGAATTGCTCACTGTCAAGTAAGTTCAAGGCCTGACATGAGCTGTCTTCAACTGGACAAGTATTTAAACATCCAAGTGGGGTATTAATCACTACACCTTGAGAGACTGTCATCCTTAATAAGCCCAAAGTGCTTTGTAATTTATGGCACGGAACAGCAGCTACCATGAGGTTCTTGGGTAGCAGCCAACTGTTGCCTATTGCACTGTGCTGTGCTGGCTTTGAATACTGCAGAGAATCCCTGGGAGGCTTTTGATGCCTTCACAAGGGAGCACTTTAGTCTATCCCAAGGACACAGATGCAATAGACTATGTTCTGCTCAAAGACAGGAACCAGACTACATCCTCTGTATGAATTTTGAACCTTGAACTCCTAGCAGCAAGTATTTCCTTCTGGATTAGCCCATCCCACAGACAAACCATCACAATCAGATGTTTTCCTAAGGTACCCAAGAGAGACCAAACTCTCGTCATCAACTCTCATTACAAAATTTAAAGAATATACACAAGACAACACATCAAACAGGAAATAAACTATGATATCATAGGAAGAAAACAAAAGCTTCACCCTGAGAAAGGATATAACCTATGACTGTTAATTCCATATAGATCCCTATAGAATTAGGCCAGTATAAGTGCTTTGCCAACCAAATGCTCTAGCTTGTTTCCCTTCTTCTTAAAATAGACACGTACCCTGCACAGATCCTCTTCTTGGCCATATCTCCAGTTTTTCAGATCTGTGTATATCTCCATCAGTCAGAGGCTTGGGGAAGAAAAGCGAAATTGAGCAAAGCAGCTGGAGCACACATAAGGGGATTGCTGCAAAATTATCAAAGAACTTTTTTCTTGCATATAGCCCTTAGTAATAAAAAACTCTGTCAATTACTAAATTTGTAGGCACACTGAATTACAAGAACAACTTATAATTAGGTAATAAGAAAATTATTTTTAAATTTTAAATTATATAAATTAAAAATTTAAAATAATTTTATAGTTTTCCCAAATTACTTGGTACAGCCTCCATACTGTGTTTGTTCCACCATACTACAAACATCACTTTGTATCTGTTTTTAAAATAGATAGCAGCATTTATCCTCTGCAAAGGTCAATATACTTCCTCATCCATGAGTCACTCTAGTTACCTTCTTCTGAAATACACAGGTCTCAACCACTGCTGGAAAAGGATTCAAGAACTAGGTGAAGAACTGCCTAAGATGAAAATCCTACACACTGCACTGCACTGCAGCAGACAAAAAAAGTTCTATGTTTCAGACTAGCATAAAAATAAATGGGAAAAAGTTGTGCTGTTGTGAAGTACCTATGAAAAAAAAAAAGTAGGTCAAGCTTAAAAGTTTGACCTACTGATCTTCTTTGCTTTGGCAAAAGTACAAATGGAATTTACATAATGTTGCTCACATGTAAGTGCTGGCTGGAAACTAAACGATACAAATGTTTTTAATAAGCCCCAGCCATTAACAGGATGCCTTTTTTATTATTTCAGACTATTTAAAAATCTTTCTTTTGCAGAACACACTATAGAATCGTTGCTTTTAAGACTCATATATTTAAGTTACTCTTGTGTTGATTTCAGTGTCAGTTTGTGGCAGCAAATGTAATACACACACCTCAAATCGGGTCTAAGTTGACTTAAAAAAACAGATGAAACTCAGGTAGGTTCCTGAAGCCACAAAACTTGAAGACTCAGCAAGGTACCTTTCCCACAAGGTTTACACAAGTTGTCTACAAGTTCCCACAAGTGTCTATAAAGCAGCTTTACAGCTATGTACTGCTTGAGTAAAGCACATGATGGACATAAAACCAATCTGTATCTGCAAATACCGAATAGAATTTAGTTCTGTAGTAACTGTGCATACTGCTGGTAAGTAAAAACAAAAAGGTTATTGCAAAGATCTGAAACTCAAGTACCTTATCAAAAGCACCTACCATCAGAAACAACAAATGAATGCCTGTTATTCTGTGATTTTTCCCCCCAGTTTAATAAAGTAAAACTGGAAACAAAAGTTAAAAAAATGAATTAAAGCTTTGCTGCTAATGCTACCAGAAGTTACTGTGATAAAGAGAACACCTCTATTTTACAGAGGAAGAAACTGAGGTACTACCACAATAACTTGCCAACATCCAAAGTCATCTGTGCCAGATGCTAGATTTGAAAGTTACTGGCTCCCCGATCTGTAATCTATAATCAGGTATTTCTTACCTAACTTTTGAACACTAATTAGAGAGTGAGGAATTCAACAGGATTTGGTGGAAGGCAAACTAATAGTTTTGTACCTTCACATGCTAAAGAGAAAACAAAACATGCACCTAACAGGAGCGGTATTAGTTTGTATTTGTTAAAAGCAGATGTAAGACATCAATTCCTCTATGGACAAAACCAATTGGCTCTCTCATGTCTTCTCTGGCAGGCTAAAAAAACCAGGCTGACACAGTTCTCTTTCATGAGATTCTTCCTACACATAAAATAGTTCCATATGTTTAAATGTTGAGTAGTTGAGTAAGCACAAAATTAATTCATTACAACAATGCCTTTCTATTGATTTTTCTTGTGCCTTAAGGCCTGGTCGATGACAGAACCCAAGCACAATTCAAACACTGCTTTGTCACATTTTTACATCCACTTGAAAGACATCTACAGACATAAAGTGGAATGGAAATGTTCATTTTAAAGATGGCACTGACCCTCCCAGTTCAGACAGACCTATTAACAGGCCACTCTTGTTAGAGTATTCAGATTATATGGGGTTTAGATTCTAGTTCTTGTTTGGGTTTTGTATTGGTTTTTTTAAGGCACTGGCAACATCTCTGAAATGCAAGAACTGCTGGCAGTGCCTGCATTTTAGCACCAGCAGGTCCTAATCCCCAATGTGTGGAGCAGCAACACATCACAATGCACCACTACCTTCCCCTTCTTGCTCACACACCTGGAGGCATCTATCAAAGAAATGTGTTTTCCCAAAAATTATGTTCTAGAACTTAATTTTAACACTCTGATGTTCAGATGGCTTTGGAGATTGCTTTTCAGCACTCACCTCTAGGACCTGACGGTACATAAATCTTCATTCTCTGTATCATCCTCCTTTTTTTTTTGTATTCTCAGCATGCAATCCAAACAGGTTCATGAAAGGGCAAATAACTTCTCCTGTCACAGTCACTACGTGATAGCACAAAAAACATTAGGAAAAAGTAATTTTGTAGAATTGCTTCCTATCATGTCCCATCATTCTCTACTGAGAAGAACTGGGAGATGCATAGTGTGTTTTGAGCATATTGCAAGATGCTTAACAAATGATCACTAGAACTTTTTTACAGACAGTTTTGAAAAGCCAGCTACCCACATATCACAGAAACAAAACATTATCTCCTTCAGTGGACAGCACAAGGACTGCTCTATACCACGATTCTTCCGCAGGGGAAGGGGCATTGTACATGTACAGTTTCTCAGCACTGGCCCTAAAGGGCAGAAGTCAGTGGTAATATGCCACTGATTTTTACATTTCACTACTTTTTGAGCAGACAACTGCATTTAGAACAATAATGCCAGCTGGAACTCAAGTTTACAACCTTTTTAAGTTGTTGATGCTTTATTTTATCCTTCTATTCTATTTAGAAGTACTGTTTCATTCGAGTACCTGCATGTGCTCTTGGGTTTATTCCATGTATAGTCAGTGCTACAATTACAGAAAAATATTGCAGTGGTCTCAAGCTCAGCAGGAGCTGGGAATCACTGCTTGGTCATACCACCTGTGATAGTTCATTAAGCTGATCCCAGCATAGCTACAGTTCCTGTTGGAACTGTGAAGCAAAATTCCTCAGGAAGAGCTATGACATGCAGAGGAATAACAGTGAACATCAGTAATTTTCCACTTAGTACTAGACAACTTATTTCACAGGAGCAGGGAGTTAACTGCCTCAGGAGAAATGGCCTACTGAGGAGAACTTGCTCTTCTGTAAGACCACAGACACCACTCAACTTGAAATCATACTTCACAAATAAAAATGCAACTGAGTATGAAGCCCCAAGAACTACATATTACACTTTGGAAGATACATGGAAAGGCAGCATTGGTAAGCAGACAATTTTAAATAAGTGTCATATTCTAGATTCACAATTCACTCTCACACTGTTACTGCACAGCAAGACACAGAAGGCAGTTTAAATGAAAAGTGTAATTCCTAACACAAGTGACCTTGATACTTATGCCACAGATGCGAGATGAAATTGGAAGCTCTGCTGAACACAAATATGGCCCAGGTCAGCTCTGTTGGGCATCTGCTGAGTGGCCTGGCCACAACATTATACTGCGTGTTCCCTGGTGACCTATGGATCAGCATAGGAAGATGTGATATATACCTGCTTTAGGAGTTACCCATCAGAGTTAAGCACCTAAATTCTAACATCTATGTTAACTTAATGACTGCTATAAAACAGGTACAAGTTGTTCTGTAAATTGGAATCAAATGAACAATCATGCTACATAGGAAGGGATGACTAAGCCACATAAACAAACTGATAGTTTAGCTTTCTGAAGGGAGATTTTATTTGATTAAATTATCCTCTTGAATTACCTGACCTATCCTAAACGCCATAAAAGCATTTCAAATTGTCAAACCCCCCCACACGTACAGCTTTTAACATCTCTAATTTCAACTGTGCTACTATTCATACCCTTTTTCCTACAAAAGGGTTGAGAGCTGAAGCTAGAGCTGCTTCTATCCCCCTTCCTCTCCTACTGAAGACAAAATATCAAATTCATTAAAGACCCTCCCACACACAAAAAAAGGAACATATGGAGACAAAACTATCGGCTTAAAAAGTTCTTTGCAGAAGTGTAGAGATACAGGAGCAAAATTCCTTCCTACTGAAATCAGTGGCACTTTAGGCATTGGCTTAAATTAAAGCCAACTCTGTCTTTATTTCTCACACAGAGTGTCAGTTTGATAAGAAAAGGCAGTCAGTGCAAGAATACTGAGCAGCTACTGGTTTCCAGATTGGAGTTATCAGTGTTCTGTACTTGCACAGCACGAATAACAAAACCTCACTGAGAACTCTGTAAGAAAAATCCATTTAATTTTCATCTTTCATTTATCATCTTAAAGATGTATGAAATATCTGAAACCAAGTTAAGGAACAAATCTTACAAAATTACATAAAGTGCCCAACAGAGACGTGGACCCATGTCCATAAAGGTGTTGTTCCTCTGGCCTAAAGAGAGGTAAGCATCTGAAGCCTTCAATAATCTCTGTTGTAATCTTTTGCTCATAATTGCTGGGGAGCAATTTTTATAGCCAACATTTTTCAAATGACTGTAAAACTTAGCTTTAAGAGTAAGATTTAGGAGACTAATCAGCCTTTCTATATTGATTTTAAAAATATTGAAAACTATCTATTTTTTTCACTAAAGCATTAAAGCCACTGATTTATTTTGCTATCCAACTTAGCAGAAAATCATCATTATCTCTGGAGTATGAGATAAATATTGTTTAGCATCCAAATCAGAACAGGGCTTTTTTTTCCTGAAACATAAGCCCAGGTTCCCAACCTTAATGGCTGTAAACAGCTCTGAATGAGCCAATGCAGTGCTGCCTTCCCAGGTTTGCCAAGACCTCTGCTCTCTGCCATCCTCAAACAGCTGCTGTATAGAGGAGACCAGGCTGTTCCACACAGCCTTTCAGAACCCCCAGGATTGCAGCCAAGCAGAGAAGCACTATTACTCCCCTTCCTCCTTGGTACTAAGCAGACTTGTAGAAGCAGAATCTAGAATAATTCCCATAGGAGATGAACCTAAGAGTGCAGAGATAAAGCAAAGAAATATCTTTTTCCACCAAACAGTTCCTTTTACCAGCTGAGCGCAGGATGCTCCAAAAATCCTGCTTCTTAGTGGCACATATGGAAGCTGGATGCCTTGGATGTGCTCCAAGCACAGTAGTCTGCTGAGAGTCCCAGAATGTCACCAGCAGCTGGGACAGGTTTTACCATCAGGGCTGTGCCCTCCTGTGCTGTATCTCTCCCTGGCAGTCTCTGGGTAATGAATGGCTCTCGTAAAAGCATTCACCTCTTAATTCAATACTACAGGAAGTCCTTGGTTCAATGGGCATCTCCACATTTCCTTTCTTTACAGTTTGGGCAAAAGGCTCATTTTAGAAGGTTTAAGTACTAGAAACACACATTTGTATGGCTTTTAAGCAGAAGTCTTATAATAATGCATCAAATCCTATATAAATAAAAATCTATGAAAGTCATTAAGGATGACAGCTAGCTCTCCTTTGCAGTTTTACCAAGACAACAATTTGTTTGGCTTAGCAAACAAAAAAAAAAACCTTAGGTCTGTCAAAACATTATTTGACTAGTAAAATCCTTCAGAAAAATCCACACAGCTTTCATGCTTGCCAGCCTAATTAAAAGTAAAACTGCTAGTGGCACCTCAGAAATGGCAGGTGATTCTTAAGTAATCATCCACCAAGTAGCTAAGAAATAACGACTACTACTTAAAATATTTTAGGAAACAATTTTTGTATTATAAAGAGATATAAAACATTTTTCTTTAAGGAAGAATGTAATGGACTGTGCTTATTTCCCAAAGGAGTAGTTTTTGTTATCTCATTTCTATACAGGCAGAGAGAATCCACTATCATACACATTGCACAGGATCTGTTAACATGAAGTAGGACTTCAGAAAGACATACTTAAATATTTGAAATTAATATTATTTTACTTGACTTTAAGCCCCTGAAGAAAGGCTCATTACTGCAGCACTGCTGTTAGGTGGAATTTTAAGAGGAAAGAGACAACTATTTTATGTAGCCATAGGCAGGAATATCATCACAATTAGCTACAGGAGGAATGGTGAAGTCATCCAGGGAGTTCCTGAATGCTGCAGTTTGGGAAGGGACTCGTTCCTCTCCTCTGAACCACATAGGAAAGTTCAGGTTCTAGACTAGGTAATTAGAAGTAAATCAATTAAGCCATAAGTACAGTCTGGCCAGAGGGAATGCCCAGTCATTAATCCCTAATAGCCAACATTTTTAATACTCTAATTCATTAGAACAAAGGAAATATGACACAATTTGAACCAGGTGAATCCATTAACATGCACTGAGTATTAGGTTTGGAAGATGGAAGCCAGACAAACAAAATTTTTTAAACCCTCTGCAAGAATTTATGACAAGTCTTTACACTCAGACCAGTTTTCTCTATACTAACCTGTGGTTTGCTTGGAAATTTTAAATTTAGGATAAGTCATAAAATCACAGAATCTCCTGAGCTGAAAGGGACACACAGGGATCATGAAGTCCAAGTCTTGGTTCTGCACAGGACAGCCCCAAAAGTCACACCAAGTGCCTGAGTGCATTGTCCAAACACTTCTTGAACTCAGGCAGGTTTGGTGCTGTGACCACTGCCCTGGAGAGCCTGTTCTGTGTCTGACCACCCTCTGGGTGAAGAGCCTTCTGATATGCAACCTAAACCTCTCCTGACACAGCTTCATCCTATTCCCTCGGGTCCTGTGTCTGGTCAAGGTAGTTAGCTTAGTTTAATCTGTTTGCAGCAAGGATGGCTTCCTTTCCTGACATGGAGCTTTGGGTTCCTCTGGGACATGAGATCAAAGAGCTGCCCTCCTCCTGTTCTGTCCCTGCTCCACTGATCAGAACATGCAGGTCTTTAACAACAGGCTGAAGTAAATTGTTCATAGAAACAATTACATCATTAGTAAAAAGACAGATGCACAAATCCATGTTCTTTTAAAGAAAACAATGTTACACTCTAAAATAAAAACCACATGGGACGTAGGCTTAAAAGCTGATAAAAATCAACATACAGGAAATATTCCGGGTAAAGAAAAAAGATGAAGGAAAGCAGGAACTTCTCTGCAACAAAGGAAATGTTAGTGTAGTACAAAATACTCAAAACCTGCCGCAAACTAAGCGGAGACAGATCTAAATTCCCTGTCCAAGGTGACGGCACTGGGAGGCACAGGCGGGGATGCTGCTCTGGCCCTCGGCTTCACAGCGTCAGAGGGTTCAGGGGCTTTGCAGGACCCCTCGGGAGACCGGACTCCGCCGAGCGCGAAGGTCAAGAGGCACCACCGGGGGCTCTGCCCGGGGCGGGGGGTCCCGTTAGTTCCCCTCGGCCGCTCCGGGCAGAGCCCCCGGCGGTGCCCGGGAGTCCCTGGGATCCGGCTCAGCCGCCTTCCGGCCCCGTGGCCAGCAGCCCCTCGGCCTGGCCTCCCCCCAGCGTCTCACGCCGCGAAGAGCCGGTGTCCGCGGCCCCCGCCCCGGCAGCGGCTCCTCGGGGGAGCCTCCCGGCTCCCACCGCCACCCCGGCCCCGAGACCCCCGAGCGCTGCCGGAGCCCTCTCCCGGCCACCTGCCGCACGCAGCCGGCAGGTCCCGCCGCCGGCCGCCCTCACCCGCGGACTCGCCGGTGTTGATCCAGTCTGGGTTCGCCAGGCTGGCGATGGCGAAGATGTCGGCGGCCAAGAAGAGGCATCCTGAGATGATGGTCAGTTTGTCCATCTCCTCCGGCTCCGGCGGCTCCCGGCTCCGGCCTCCGCCCGGTTCCCCCAGCGGGCCCGGGCCGGGGGCGCCTCACGGCCGCGGCTCCATGGGCCCCGCGCCGCGCTCGGCGGC